>JAHZMX010002218.1:0-12174 GCA_027743895.1 Seira musarum | reverse complement strand
CAAGAAAGCAAAAGACGTTTAAGGTCATTTGGCTATATATTTTACTCCTTTTATTGGTAGTTTACACGCAGCAAATTGCTTTTGCTCACTTCGTACATCCCTACATTTTATTCTTATTGTAAAATAATTAAGTGTGAATATAAGTATATTGGTAAATTGCAATTTCGACTGTACTTTTTAGAATAACGGATGAGGGAATGAAATTTAGCTTTACATAACCACAAATACATGTGTTCAACTATTAAATGCCATTTTTGCGAAGTTCATCTTTACTGTAATTAGGTATTCAAACTCTGTATTCTGTTGATTATTGCAATCAAAGGCAAATCATAGCCAATCCAAAAATTATGATTACGCATTGACCACAAAAGATGTCTTGAACTTGCTACTTGCAGGTGTCCTGTGCTACGACTTGTCCTTTTATGATTTCAGGTCTGTTATCATATTTACAACCTTTTTGTAAACTTCTAATAATTTCTGTATTACACTGTAAAAACGAAAATTGCAAAAATGCTGCAAATAGTAGAATTTGGCTTGAAACGAAAACAGTGCGTTTTTGCTGGTAAAATCCTCCTGCACTAAAAAATATTTATTTTCTCCTCTTATCATCCCCAGAGTAGACGTTGTATACAATAAAACAGAAAATTCCTCGCATTTTGCCACAATGTTTGAAAATTTCATAGCGGTTTTTATTATTAGTGGTGTGTGTGCAATACAAATAACACACAGCAGGCTTGCTTTTGGTTTGAAGAAGTAGCATTGAGATCTATTGTATTACTGCCCTTTTTTACTGCCGTTTTTAATCTCAATGGTTGACTTTGCTCACTCTCTGCCTTCATCAGAACGACATGCTCTTCAATCTGGCCGAGGAAGATATCGTGATCATTGTCATGATAAAAAATCATAATAATCACAAATGTGCATGTTACAAACGTTGCACTGCACAAAAAAGTTATAAAAAGCTGAATCACGAGCAGAGCAGATAAACACGAAAACGGGGCGAACTGTGGAGTTGTAAGTGGCAACGCATTTTTAGAATGCCTAACGGAAGATGAAGAACCCTCCACAAAAATTGTATTGCTAAAAAAAACAAGCGTTATTATTATTTTGTGCAGATGATGATGATAACAGTAACTAAATTCGAAGGGAATTGCGTGAACCACAAAAACTTGAGAAGATAAAAAAAAATATTTTGGAGAGTTAGTGAGAAAACTCTGGGTTTTATTACGAATATTTCAGCATTATTTTATTGAATACAGGTCACTTCTGGGATTGAAATTTTTTCAAACCCATCATTTTTTGTCGACTCAAAAAAGTGGTGTAATGAAAGACATGACCAGCCACACTTTGCCTGCTATCTATTAAATTTAAGAATTCTTATGCGGTCTTTCAATGACTTTTTTTGCAAAATGCAAATGGTTTGCCCTAAGGCACTTTAAAATCAGAAGGCTTAAAATGTAAAATAATTTTTGAGGTATCTCACCAACTTTTTACTTTTTGATTGAGAAAACTCTGGGTTTTATTACGAATATTTCAGCATTATTTTATTGAATACAGGTCACTTCTGGGATTGAAATTTTTTTCAAACTCATCATTTTTTCTCAACTCAAAAAAGTGGTGTAATGAAAGACATGACCAGCCACACTTTGGCTGATATCTATTAAATTTAAAAATTCTTATGCGGTCTTTCAATGACTTTTTTTTTGCAAAATGCAAATGGTTTGCCCTAAGGCACTTTAAAATCAGAAGGCTTAAAATGTAAAATAATTTTTGAGGTATCTCACCAACTTTTTACTTTTGGATAGACTCGTAAAATATGTTATTTGCTGTAATTACACTTAATGTGATCATATTAAACCTCAATTGTCAGTTTCGGCAGTGGTGTATGTGTATTGTCCATGAAGTACTGCGCAGTGCGTAGAGGTTTGATAGCATATGAGGAACAAAGGAAAGATCAAAAGAGACTTGGCTCAGCATAACATTTGCCAGAGCTAAAAAAAATTCAGCACTTTTCTGTGCAAAACGAACAAAATTAGGCGTTATAAAAAGTTTTTGATTTTACTACGTATTCCACTTTGTAATACCAAGTTTGGCAGCTTAATACATTTTAGCTTCGCACAAAAACAATTGAAAGAGGCTCTTGGTGTACAATCCAGTTTGGGAAATGTTGATACTTATCAGGTGAGCTTAAAGCTGTAATACTTGGCATAATTCATTCATCATACATAATTATAATTTCAAGTGCCATACANGAGGAACAAAGGAAAGATCAAAAGAGACTTGGCTCAGCATAACATTTGCCAAAGCTAAAAAAAATTCAGCACTTTACTGTGCAAAACGAACAAAATTAGGCGTTATAAAAAGTTTTTGATTTTACTACGTATTCCACTTTGTAATACCAAGTTTGGCAGCTTAATACATTTTAGCTTCGCACAAAAACAATTGAAAGAGGCTCTTGGTGTACAATCCAGTTTGGGAAATGTTGATACTTATCAGGTGAGCTTAAAGCTGTAATACTTGGCATAATTCATTCATCATACATAATTATAATTTCAAGTGCCATACATGGCTTTCAATTTATCCCTGAGGAATAATATAATTCATTTTTTCTAGTAGATATCACGTATGATCTCATTCTAGAAGTTACGTATATTTGCAAAATTTATCGTATGCTTATATTTTTGATACACACGAAGATAGGGATTCCATTAAAACGAGTTCAAAAATAAGAGGACTGCCGCAGCCATAGAATAGAGCAGACGTATGAAGTTATNATGTTTGATACACACGAAGATAGGGATTCCATTAAAACGAGTTCAAAAATAAGAGGACTGCCGCAGCCATAGAATAGAGCAGACGTATGAAGTTATTCAAAATTAACCGTGAGATTTGATGATCAGGTTCTCCTGAATCACTCAAAAAATCAAAAGTTAGATCAACCTCAATTTACTTTCACTTTCCCATGATATGATTTTTGGCCATCGGCGATTAACTCTAGTTCTCTTGAAGCAGACTGACTGATACACACTACTGTTAGGAATGCATCAAGTACCTACTGTAGAGCTGAAACACGATTTTACGCAGTATCATGATTTACCCAGAGAGTAAACGTGAACAAGCGTTCTCGTCACATTTTCCAATTTCGTTATTCACATCGCGATCGTCTCCCAAGTCGCAGTTGAATTGGTGCATATGAAAAAATCAAGATAAATGTCATGTTACGCCCTTGGCTAAAAAATGCATGAACGATTACGCGAGAAATTATGAGCACGTCTAGTTCAAGATAAAAATGATGATTGTTTGCTGTACTCATATCGTCAATTTTTCAGTCTCAAGCTTACTTTTCCTCGTCACCGTCGCAAGAATTTTTTTTTGCAAATCATTTTCATGCCTTATTATTCATACTTTCATTGTTGTGTATATTATGTATAATCTCATTTGAATGCTTACAATGTCTCCTTGGCATAAGGACGTATTCCATTTGCAAGTGTGAGTTGAGGATCGTTATGTTCGCAATAATTGTTTAAAGGAGGATGGACGCTTGGTAGTCATAACCAGGCCAAAATTCACGTTGGTAACATTTTCCTGCCATTTGGGAAAAAGATGCCCCCACTAAAAGTTAAATAATTCAAAAGAGCATCAGAGACCACTCCTGATTTTGGTCTTAAAAAATTCGCAATGGGCTAATCTATCTTCATGCCAAATTTCGTGAATGGTCTCGAATGCTCTTTTGAGATATTTGCGTTTGGCCTGACTATGACTACCCAGCGTCTATGGTCCTTGACCAGGGTAATGGTTTGATAAGTCTACCCTACATATTATTATTGCACAATAGATTGATAATTTATGGATTCTTGTATTTACGATAGGCCGCATCTTCCACGCACATTTGCTATTTTTAAAAGAATTTAAAAATCATGAATTCTTAGTTTTGAAGCTCCACTTTTGCTTTCTAGCCAACAATGCTTTCATGCAATTAGGAACTTTGATACGATCATCATCATCGTCACAATTGAATTTAGCACATAAAATCGAGATCATCATTTCGCACCAGAACATGAATAAATGTCAAAAAATAAAATGAATGCGAAAAAATGAAATTTAATGTTATGAAATATTCTTGCATACATAAATGTTATATGATTTTGATTAAACCGTATTCGATAACATGTACAACAACATTCGATAAAACAACCAACAATATTTTGCAGAGACTGGATATGTGAAACTGTGTGTCTTCCTTACAAAATTGGTGATGATGATGATGGGGTCGTTTGAGTAAATTTAGATTTTACAAGACTAAGATAAAATATAGGAACCAATTTTGTCTAGGTATAGTATTTTGGCTATTATTAAATTTTGTTGCTATTTTGTCATTGTTGAATATTCAGCTGAAGTGAGTTCTTTAAAACATGTTAGACATTTTGGAGGTTTTACGACTACTCAGCAAAAGGACATAATTAACACGTTTAAAACAGGTCATTACATTTTAACAGACACGAACGAATTGAAAAACATACGAACCAGCAAAGTGAAAAGTCAGCGAGGCAAGTCAAGCAAAGAGCGCCTCCGAGCGAGAACATGAACATGAAACTCCGTCACTTCCAATCGTTTTCAACTCTCAAAAATTACTTTCGTAGCAAATTATTTAGTAAGACAAACAAATATAAGTAATACATTTCGCAGTAATAATATCACTTCGAAAAGAGGATAACCCGATTCGCCACGCCTTTGAATTGAAGTATGATTTCCTGTTACATATTTCTCATAAAAACAATTTCGCTAATTCAGTCGTCCGTGCCAAGAGGAGTTTGCAATTTCTCATAGGCCAACAAATTTAATATATGAGATGCAGTTGAAGGAAATAACGAAGGATTCAGTGAAAACATTTTTCACGGAGGCACACCAGCAGCAAAAATACCAACAGATTAGATGGCGTGCAAGCATAAAAGTGGAGACATTTGAGGAGTTTGCAATTTCTCATAGGCCAACAAATTTAATATATGAGATGCAATTGAAGGAAATAACGAAGGATTCAGTGAAAACATTTTTCACGGAGGCACACCAGCAGCAAAAATACCAACAGATTAGATGGCGTGCAAGCATAAAAGTGGAGACATTCCTTTTAATGCGAAATATTTGTATAGTGTGAGCAATGTATATGCCATGTTCAAATAAAGTTTACGATTAGTCAGCGTCAGTCTTGTATAGTCACTTTAAAATCTTTTTTCAGAATTGAACGCACGATTAATTCTGAAAAAAGTCTTGGCGTGATTTTTTTACGACGATTATAACCGCCATTATCATTAACGATCATCGTTAGTGCCGACTAGTTCAACGTAACAATTTTTTATGGCACAACAACTCACTCGGCAGCTGCGAATTGCACTAGTTACCTTGCACCAAGCCGAATTATTGCCAAGTGTCTTCATAAATCTGGGTAACTTTTATCATGAAAAATTTATAATTTGGGTGAGATTTGCGAGCTCATTATTTTTGCTCGACAGAATGAAGAACATTGAATTTTGGAAGTTCAACAATGCATACCTATCCAACAGAACTTTGAAATGGCAAACTTTAAAAAAAGCAAATCAAGCTGAATTTTGCCCAGACAGCTGCAACAATACAGCTAATTTAATTAGATAAAGGGAACTGGTACTGAGTGACTATAAACAATGAGCTTGCCTCAGTTCAGTAATTGTGATGGGGATTCATCCACCGGTCCACGTCCAACCGAATTTGTTAAAATATTGATGGTACTATACTGCAACGAAGAAGTAGACGAAATAATATAAGTACCGAGAATAAAATAGGCAGTTATGTTGCGTTGCTTCTTGAAGTAGTACTGATAAACAATGCAACTCGATTCGCTGCAAAATTGTTGTCACTTTGAATTATTATTGTCGTCTTGCGAAAAACGAATTATTTACGCATCATCATCGTCAGTATACATGCTATAAAGTATTCTGTTCACTCAATCGTTTCATCGCCCTCAAAATAATGATTCTTGTCCCATCACCGAACAAAGTCTTTGTATGTTCAGCAAACGATTTCGTGGATGGCCAACATCAACAATTGCCAACTTCTCTGTTCAAAGAAATTGCGAGCTTTTTTCTTTTCTTATTTTTTTGCTGCTCTGATTAAGAAGTTGAATGCACAGTCAAGTAAGAACAAATTTCGATGAAATACGATAAAAAATACTTAAGGGTTTTTTTGGTATCTCGCAGAGTTTGGCGATGTAATATGTATGTCTGTTTTTCTGAAACAGAGGGAATTAAGCCGTTGACAAAAGCTGTGAATGTTTTGTATGATTCAATTTCAGCATAAAATAGATAGCGCAAACTACAAGCTCGGATCTACGCAAAAAACTTGACTTGCAGAGATGTAAAGTTTGTTGCAAACTTCCTTTGATCATGGCAGAATAATCTTCATAATTTCATACAGAACCATCATACTTACAATAAAATAGACGTCTACGGGAAAATGTCGCCACACCTATTTGAATGGCTTTTGAGTGCGATATTATTACTCTTTAAAAATCATACAAAACTCATTATAGCTATTTCCATCTATCCAACTACAGATATGTTCAATGGCCCTGGCTGGTCGTCGTCATCGTTCACGATGAAATGATGTGATCAGGAAGAAAACACCCGCAGCGGGACAAACAAAATGATTTATGAAATTTTCAATGTTGCTCAGTTCTTCTATTCTACGAGCAATTGAATGCGGGATGGGTCCGACACAGTTATAAAGTTGGAATAGAGTTGCACTCGAGCAGACGTCAAAACAGAAATGTCACCTTCCTGTGCGATGATTAGTCATTTTGTTGACAGTGGTACACGCTTCGAAGCATTATATTGCTTTTATCATCGAACAGAGTAGAGTAAGGGCTTGGTCTGACAGTGAGTGACGGACTACAACATCCACGGACCATCAACTCAATTGTAAGATTTTTCGCCCTCTCAAATCTCGCCCAAGTCCGCCCAATGGCATCACCCTTGCGTCAGCCCCAGTCAGATATTGTACGTCGAACCACTTCCTTTTTTGATGATTGATTACTGCATAAATTTACATGTCTAATGGAGAAATAATTGGTGAAAACAATTAGGAACTGGGAGAAGAGTGATCAAACCGCCTACGATATTCATTGTCTTAAAAGCCTACGTCACCACAGGCAAAATTTAGAGGTAATGGCAAAAGGCGCTGCATTTTATGGAGCAATGGCCCTTGAACTGCGAAAAGCGAAGGAGGAAATGATTCTACAAAATTATGTGCTCGACATATCAACCGAAATTTCTTGCATTACATCATGTAACCGAATGTACTATGCTTCTTCAAAACAAGTGGATTATCGCGAGTGGCTTTGTCGAAGGTTATTTTCGATCCCTTTATGGTAATGGATTTTGAACAAACCCATCATTTTCCAAGACCTGGATACTCATTAATGATCATCCAAAGGCAGTGCCACTTTGGCTAATGTTTTATTCCTCCATTTTAGTTCTCTTTCCTTTATTCATGAAAAACAACGGATCAAAAATGTTTTCATCCATACCTGAAAAAGAGAGAAAAAAAAGTTTATTAGTAACAGAATTCAATGCAATATCAAAAATTACATTTTTATAATGTGCTGTGCTGGGAAAGGAAAAGATTCTTGGCTTTTCTGTAAGCTCATTACGGAAACGATTTTAAGCTTAGCTTCAAAAATTATGTCTAAACAAAATAGATCACTTTTAAATCTATATCGTGGATAGAAGAGCATGAAGTCGTGAAGTCTCCGACCCGCTTTCTTACCATATTTTAATTAACATCATCCACGAAAGACTAATCTCGTCAAAAGCAGACACTATGTACGCTTTATTTTAATTAATTCTATAAATTAAGCAAAAGTTTGCGTGATTACCGGTTGGATTTGATGAGTTGATGGCCAACATTTTGTATTTAATAGAAAGACAGTGTATGAGATAATCAATGACGAATTTTAATGTTCGATCTTCATACAGAGAGATTCACGACAAAAACGGCGAATGAATGACTCGATAAATTAATTTATTCTTTTTTCACCCTTTCTGTCTTAATTAAATATTAGTATGCAAAAAGATACATTAAGCCTGTCTATCTACCTTCATTCCAATTCTAGGCAACAGAGACTCACGTACAGGTAGTATTGTGAAGGCAGAATACTAATCAGCTCATCCCTTTCTCTCTTCCAAACTTCACGTAGGTCTTTTGCCTCTACGCATTGCCCAAATGACCCTGCCTGTGGGATTACTAAAATCCGGTAGCTGTATTTACATAAAATATAACACACATTCAAATAGTAGTATGGCCACAGTCTTCTAGAGAGAGTGAAGATACGATCAAATTGCCATTACTGATCACATCGCATAATCACAATCTTCTTTCAAGTGATTCCCCGTACAAAAAGAAAAACAAGAAACCTGAAACCGTCATTGTTTCCTGTTCGCTTAGTGTTTTGTAACATCCCCGTGTTTAAAGGAGAGACCCAATCCAATATTTGGTTTCACTCTCAAAAGATAAATGAATCTCGGAACGATATGACAAATAAGCCTAATTTATTTTCATGATATACTTTCCCTAACAAACAACACCATCTTGGCTTTACGATCAAACTCATTTTCTTCGTCTCTTCTGGATCTGGTTTCAGTTTTCCAGGACCACTGATGTCATTGTGATGAATGTGATCTGTTGGTCACAACGGAAATCCCTTAATCGAAGTAGATGGCAGAACATACGACCAAACCAAAACCAAGATGAGCTAATTAAGACGTTCTAGAGAGAACGCCATAACATATAAAGAGTGATGGCCTAGTGAACATTCATTCATGTATGGGTTTACATTGCACAAAGAAAAGCAAAATGAACTCCAGATTGGGTTTATGATAATTCAAGTGGTTGTGGCTGTCGTCAGGATTTACTCGTTCATGCCTACGCAGGCAGATTAATTTACCGTGTGAACCCATAAATGTCACGATTTCGTTCATGGGAATTTTCACCTACTTCGAGCCATCACACTTTTAGGTATACCTGACAGTTTGCAAAGTGTAAACAAACATGAGCAAAACTTGGTAATAGTGCTGTGCTTGATTTTATGAGTTTGCTAGGATGGTATGTAAAAGTGAGCTCAAGCTTCATTGATGACGCTGATGACAATGATTGTTTCAAAACCAATGAGGCATTCATCAATTGACATGAAAAGCAAGGCATAAATTCAAAATACCGCAAGAGTCTTTGTTGAACTCCTCATCAGGATGATTCATGATCATCCCGCTGCGTTCTGCCTCTACACTTAATCTAACATTGCTAATATTGCTATGTGGCTTACAGTGGCAATGACACCACAACACGGCACGTACCTTCAAATACCGATTCATTGTACTTATTTACTTATGTTTTCAATTGAATGACGTTTAGTACTTTTGTTCATGCGAATCCCTCATTGTTGATATCATCACAGCTAGCCGAAGAGAAAAATTGTCATTATCTCACTAGAATGTTGAGATTGTATATTATATTAGTATTTCATTTTATAAATTAGAAATGCAACTACTTGAAAAATATTTTGCAACATTTCGTCTTTTTCACATTAACAATTATATAAACCAGCTTTAAAAGACACGCGCAGCATCATTACGATGCACAATTCCATAGTCATCATCATCAATCTTAATTACAAATGTGCCTGTATAAATCTCTTTATGACATATCGTAAATACTTACTACTACTGCCAAACAATCAAGCATTGTAAAACAAGCTTGTTGATTACACGACACGAGTTCGTTGGAGTTGAAGGGAAAATGTCAAAATCGCAAAGATCACGCATGATTTAAACGCATCTTAAAACTCTAATTATGCATTAGAGAAGGGTGTTTTGTGGTTTTCAGTTTCATGCAGTTGTGCAACATTAAAAACACGAAAACAATGAAGCGCGTGCATATACCTATCCTACCATAACTTTAGTCGTCCACAATGCATTACATGGCCTAATTTCTTTTCCTAAAATAGCTTGTCCCAGTCCCATGTAATGTTTTATTTTCAACGAATAATTTATAAAAAGGTCTCCTAATATCAGTTTTATCATATCCATGTAAATCTAAAATTCTGCAAGTTTTCGCTCAACACCTCGTACTACTAGAACAACCAACATGCATATATAGTACAAATATACAAACCGAAGGTCGTGAACCTATTTCATTTTTAAATGAAAGATTGTTCTGTACTTGAAGAACAGAGTGCCTCTAGTCGTGCTCTAAATGTATTTCTTTGTCTTAGGAAGCGTGAGAAGGTTATTCTTAAAAATGAAAAGCGACCCTTGAATCCTTCTGACTTTTTATGATGATCCTTTTAGCCCTGCGGCTTTTACGTAACATAAGATTCGGCCAACATTGCTGCAACATTTTTCAAAACATACTTTATCTTTTCCTCTTTGATCTGATCTTATTTATCTGAGAGAGACAAGACAAGTTGTATGACCTTCAAACGGCATTCTAACAGAACTCGGCGTTTTCAAAGACATGACAGTATATTGACAAAAGCCATCAACTTTAGTTTACACAAGTCTTGATGCTTCATACATTAACTGTGGTATTCTACAAAGACTGCCACCATTATCAGTATTCAAACGAATTATTTAGCCAAAAACATTCTTCTGACATTGGCATAAGAAGTTCATAAACTAGTCATATTTTGTTAATTTTGTTTAAGTGATTACCGTGCGCTTTCAGTTTCACTGCCATAAGCGGTAATTATATTATCCTCTGAGCACAGCATCCTTACGTCAAGTCCAATGCGAATATTGGTGATGAGCTTTTCATAAGTACTTCCTTTTAAGGAAAGTAAGTTAATTTCAATGCACGTATCAGGGCCAATAAAGCTGCATTACGCTTTTACTACTTTTAATTGAATTCATGTTTTTATTTTGCACAATACCGTCGTGATCGATCTGTCGTTTGAGTGAAAGGAATAAGACGGTGATGAAATATTACAAAGTACTTAGGGCAGATCCATCCTCTTCATCGTCCCGTCTTTATTCGCGTTATTGGATTTATCTTTTATATCAACTATTCGGCATCTTTCATCAATCCCTTTTCAAAATGTTTGGCATTGTTCTAGAGATTTTTTATTTGAAGCATTTTAGTGAAGGAACTCTAAAAACTCATCTACAATTAATATTTTTCTGAGATCATAGTGCCTCACAGGATCTTTGAAGTTTAAAAAAATATTTGACATGCATATTGAATAATATGATTTCACTCCAGAGTTTTCTTTGCGCACATGTTGAAAAGTAGTAATTTTAAAGGCGATGGTATCTTTCATGTTTTCATTATCATCATAGATTAAATTGTTACTTTTTTCTGTTCCGCTTTTTATCTAAAGTATTAATGGGGACCCTAGAGGTAAATGGATCCGAAATTGCGCAATGCAAATGCACTTCCAATTTATTTCATCATCCTCATCCCTTTGAATAATAAACTCTGCCTCCTTTTGGCTTGGTGTACGCATCATAGCAGAAAAAAAGCATGAAGGGTAAGTACTATGAAGCACAAAGCATCGGGGGTTATGATATGAATGAGGGTGGCTTATGCGATGCAGCCATCCATCATAAAGGATTTTTGTTTAGAAATAAAATTATGATTATGATGACGACGATGAGTGACTGAAACTGAACTAAAGGTAATCATCCACCCTTTTTCACTTTATGTGTCTGCATGTGCAAAGTTATGACTATAATGACATAAACACTAGAGTTGCACAGAAAACTCCTTTTTTGATTACTGAATAATGTGCATGTGCGTTTATCCCTGGTAAAAAAAACAGTTCTCTCTTGTTCCAGACTAACCAAGCTCCTCGTGAGTGAACATATTTTTGATGGACTTCTTATTCATTGCATTTGAAAAACGTCTGCAGTGGCTAGCGAAAAAAACATTTGCTTCAACAGGCAAGCATCATGATGGCTCACAGTCATCAAAATAAAGGTGGGAGTCTCTTTCATGCTTAGCGAGTGCACTCAAGTGAGAGTCACTCAACCGAGTGCATATATTACAGTGATGTTGAGTGTAAAAACAGGATATGTTTCCTGGGCACAGCAATCGGATTATGGAGTAAACACAAGAAACACATTCTTCTTCTTCCATTTTTACAGTGAGCTCATT
>JAHZMX010002217.1:0-14297 GCA_027743895.1 Seira musarum | reverse complement strand
GGTCACATCATTCTCAATACTAGCTTCGCAAGCTCAGCTACGTAATAATGCGTATGTGTTAGTGAGTGTATGCGTACCTTGCTACGTTTCTTAACTTTACATGTTTTAAGGTAAAAGGAAGGAGCAATACAATGGAAAAAGAACTGGAGAACCCAGAAGAGTAGAAAAGCGGACGAATGAGCCACATCATCGCATCGCATCAAGGATAAGAAAAAATTCTCAGGTTTGGCTTGGGTTTGAGTATAGAAATGAAACGCACAATAACGGCTGCGTACGTAATGCATAATACATGGAAGCTTCTTCTTACGCACTTCTCCCCAGAAAGACAAACTTACGTAAATCTAGTAACTCAAAGCTAAAGCATGGGTTGAAGAACTCAATCTTCTCTATCAAACCTTACAAAAAGCAGAAGAGCTGAGCAGGCATCAGGAGGATGAGGATGGATGATGTTTCTGTGAGAAAGAAAAAGTTAGGTACATTTATTTTGGAGCTTGTATCCAGTCTCTCCCTCTCTATCCATTAAAAAAGTTTTCCCCTTCAGCAGAAGACAAGAATCCTCCCTTCTTCCTCATCACATTTTTTTGTTATTTCATTCCGTTCTGTAAGCCAAGCATTACTTTTGAGTAGAGTAAGCTGAATATTATTCAGCCCCTCGCTCTGAGCTCAGCCAGCCGAGAATTCATTTATTCTCCCCTATCACATCACCGACAATGCGTGCAACACAAAAATATTCTATAACGCAATGAGTCTTTTTTATAACTAAACTTTGATCATAAAATATATTACCATCATATCATATGTATGTATTTCTCTGAGAACTTTTGTATTGGATTTATTCCTTTTACAACAGATCTTTTGACCGAACGAACGGCTCATTATTGCATTCCAATTTTGTTACCAACCCCGTCTCGTTTTTTATTCGCTCTTTTTCTTTTGTGCTATTGCTAATGAAGGTAGTTATTATTATGTTTCTAGTATACTCAATGCTCATTCATATCCCAATACTACATTCTTTTTATTCCAATTTCTATTGATTAGCTAGCAACGAGAAGATGAGAGGATTCTCGTCTCCTCATGGATAAACCTGAGAGAGTCTGATGAGATGGAGAGATTATTCATTTGAATTTCAATGGCGTTGGATCATATGGATGGTGTCACTTTTGAACAAGTCAGCCTTATCCATATCTATTCACGAATATGGCTTCAGGTCTTGTTGTAAAGGTTAACTTATAATGACATGAAATTTGATGCATGGCCAGGGACGAAAAAAGTTTACGGTTTGTTTGTGCTGTGAATAAAAGTATTGATGAATGTGTAAAAAAAAGTCGTGTAAGGAGTTTTTATTTGATAAATTGTATCCGAACTAAAAGGGCAGGTAAAAAATGTTACGTACGCTTCTGTCTCTCTGTTTGTGATTTGTACGAGTTATGAGAGGTTGGGAACAAACTAGTGGTCCAAAATACAGTTATCCACATAAACAGCAACGGATAAAACGGTTGATCTTTTTCATGCAGTGGCACAATCAATGAAGTAGTTTCATCAAATAATCCAACAACTCAGATGAGAACGGGCATTGTTTTAATATATTTAGACATTATTGTAATTCATACCTTACCTTGGCTGATTACGAGGTTATGGATTACGAAATACAAAAAATATTTTTCAGAAGCTAACAAGTACCGAGATAGTGAACAAGTTTGGATTCACAAAAAAAACCCTGCCTGAATCCATAGGAAGTACTTAATATCAACTTGTAATTTTTAATGCACCTTATACATAGAAATATTTAGTAATTTACTTTCTTCCTCGCTACTTCTAAATCAAGCTGCTAGCTTTGTAAAGGGTTAAAAGAGTTGTAATAAAAATGTTAAAACAGCGGTAATGACGTAGCTGATAAAGGGTTACAGACGACAAAGTTGTCTCTGAATGCTGTACGTTACAATATCTCTCAAGTTCCATAGGCTGTCAATACATAGTCTTTTCATTTGATGCCGCGAATTTTTCTTATGAAAGTCATGATAGTATGCTTGAGTGAAACGAGTTTGGAAAAGCCTGTCGAATGAGCTTTTACAAACTATGTTGCATAAAAAAGTTTTAACCGCCTTTTGCAGTTGACGGTTAACGAATTAAAAAAAACTAAAATAATGTTTATGATTAGTGTCCCAAGGGCTTTCGAATGAGCTATCAGCTATCACGCGGTATTTTGTTTCATTTTAAAAAATTTCAACCGTTGACCATGCCGTTAATACTTGACCTAAAATTTTGAGAAAAATAGGGTACGTCCTCAGTACGCAATGACTTTTTGCTCCAGAGTTATCGATCGGACAGACAGACAGACGGTCACATGATGTGACTCACATCAATCTCAATACTCGCTTAGGTACGCTCAGCTACGTAATAATGCTGTCTGGTCCCAGGTCCCATTGTCTCATGGAAAGTAGTCTCATTCGCATAAATGACAAGAGTTTCAATAGAGCTTTCGAATGAACTAAGTATTATAAGCTGTATGTTCCAACGAAAAAAATTAATTGCTTTTTGCGTTTACCGTTATAAAAACGGCCTCCCACCGTTAAAAAATTTCGAAATTCTAAACACGCAGTTTTACTCAGTCTTGCATGCGCTTTCGATTGAGCTATTAAAAAAAACATGCTGTCATTTGAAAAAAATTTCGACCGTTGACCCTGCCTCAGTACGGAAGGAACCTTTGATCCAAATTTGAGGTCAATCAGTGACCTGTGACCTATTTTGAAAGTTATTGTGTACACGGCAAGGAGGACAGACGGTCACATAAATCCCCATACAAGCTTTGTAAGCTCAGCTACGTAATAAATTAGAACAGATATTTGGTGATTAGCAGCGTCATTTTCCAACCACTTGATAGGTTCAAATTTTTTAAAATGGATTATTGGTTTTCATTTATTATTGTGTTTGACGTTACTGAACACAACGTTTTCTTATGACTTATGACATTTTTGGAGTTGAACAATATGAGGCAGTGGTTGTTGGCACATTGGGATCGTATATCACGATTGTGATTAGGATATGACAAATTTGAAGATAATTTACTACGTAGCTGAGCGAGTTTTGAGTTTGATGTGTCCGTCGGTCTGTCTGTCGATCGATAACTCTCCAAAGGTCACCGATTGACCTCTGGAACAAAGCTTCATTGCGTACTGACGATGAGTAGGAGCCCTATTTCTTCTTAGAATTTTAGGTCAACTATTAATGGTAGAGTCACCGGTTGAAATATTTTTCAAATGGAACATTTAATGGCTTGTGATAGCTTATGCGAAAGCCCGTTGAAACCTAAGCCAGACCCTTCATTTGAAATTTCAAATTTTTTTAACAGTCAACAGCAGGAGGCCGTTTAAATTTTTTTTTCAAATTAAACATACGTTGTGATAGCTCATTTAAAAGCCCTTGGAACACTAAGCAAAACTGTTATTTTGATTGTTTGAAACATGTTAACCGTCAACGGCAGCAGGTGGTTAAAATTTTTTTTATGCAACAAAGCTTGTAAAAGCTCATTCGACAGGCTTTTCCAAACTCGTTTCACTCATGCATGCTGTCATGACTTTCTTATGAAAAATTCTTCGGATCAAATGAAAAGACCTGTGTATTGACAGCCTATTGAGCATGACCGAATCTATATCTACATGTCTATCAAAGATTCATGTAAAAATATGAACATGGTCTTTCAGTTTTCAGTTTTCGGGGGCTTTTGAATGAGCATTTACATGCTAGATCTTCTCGTTTGAAAAACTCAAACTTTGACCTTGCCTTGCCATTAGCATTAAACCAATTTCGCTATATTCCAGGCAACGCTTTTCGAGATCTCTCGCGTACGGACATCCACTCTCCAAACACAAATCCTGGGTCCAGAGGGTACCATGAACGAAACTTTTTCCATGAAATATATTATTTCTTGATATGCTTTCGTTCTAAATATAATTGCCAAATCTGGTGGGTACCAAAAATAAAATAAATATCCTCGAAATCATACAATAAAACGCCCATATGGCAGGGATGAAGATTTTTTAATTTTCCGAATTTTAATGGTGAGGTGTCGCAATAAGAGCTAATTTAATCAACACGATTTTAAAACAAAAAGTATTTCTCCCTATGAGCTCCCTTTTTCTTTGTAAAAATTGTTCCAGATACAGCATTGATGTATCCCACTTGGTTTACCTCACAAATGTTTCCAGCGGAACGAATACGACACTGCCAAGTCAAGCTAACTAAAAAACAATTGCTGTCTTTCAGAGATGAATTTTAGCCCAGGTACAACGATACAGGTACTTGTAATAAGGGCCTTGCATTGAATGAACATGGGGAAAGGGTGAACAATGTTTTGCCTAGCTCACCTTTAAATCCATCCTTGCCCATTTCAATTAGTTTTACCCGGAAGATACTCATTTTACCCACATTCGTGACTCATAATAACATACATATCTGCATTTTACTTACTTTTCTAATCAAGTGAAACTGCGTGCAGTCGATTTATGTAATTCATTTTACCAAATTCAGGCATCGCTAATACTAAAGTAGCTCCAATTTAAAATGGCAGTTTACTGAATTTTGAAAACGACTTTCGAATGAGATCACAAGTCAGACGGACAAAACAAACTTAATAAGACGAATAAAAAACTTATGGGTCATTGGTCATTGTCATTATGTTACAAATTACACTGGTTCAATTTTTTATCTGGATGGCCAACCCGTTCAAGATGTTGTTTACCGAAGTTCGCAGGTACTATGTGTATGTATTTTGCAAAATAAAGTTCAGCTAGAAAGCGAAAAGAATTTGAATTGCTTAAAGAGAATCAATTTGAGTACCACCACTTTTATAGTCTCTCCTAGAAAGTTTTTTTTTCAATTATCAGCAAAACAGTTGAAATTTATTAGTTTTTGTTTGTGTAGAAAACATTTTGGATGGGGTATTACAAACACGCATAATGTTCTGGTTGACAAAATTCTAAACTAACAACCTTTTGCTTAGTTTTATGAAAAGTCTTTCAATGGGGTATTCGTTCTCATATGAAGAATTTCTTTTCGACCCTGATTGACCCTGCCCTGTGATTTGGAGTTGAATATGATACGTTGTCCTGGCCTTAGTGTTCTACACCTAATATTATGATAATTCGTTTACACCTTTTGAAGTTATCGTGGGGACAGACATAATGATAACATTAAAGTTCATATACGCATTTAAGAAGAGTACGATTTAGAACCAAGTAAGCCGGTGGTTCTCATCCGATTATTAATCAACAAGACCTGAGGATCACGGGAACAATGTACAAAGATGGCAAAGTCAAAATTCAAATTTTCTAATTATCAGCACACGAATGATTTTTTCATGAAACGGATCGAGTATCCAGATCGTAAAATGAAGGCAGTACTATTTAATGAAACCATTATAAGTGCTTTAAGATTCACTTTGCTAATGTGGTACAATAAAAATTATCTGAGACACACATCTAATTTAATTAAATTCATTACAAAGATGAATATGCTAGACATCCGGTTGAAAATGAAAAATGAAAACATTGCATGAGAAGCTATTAAAGAATGACAAACTTTACAAATACGAACGAGTATTAAGATGATTCACAAAGTCTTGTCAAGTCATTGTAATCTGAAAACAAGTATCACATAAGACACCCTACACTATTGATATTATCGTAAAGTAAGTTGTCCGCAAGAGTGAGGGTCTGAAAGTGCAACGCCTTCTCAGAGCAGCTATTGGGTGACGGCTTCCAATTGGCTTATTGCCTCATAGACATAGCCAAACACACTATTAGAACGGAGCCGGTTTTTGTTCGCTCTTTATTGGGCATTTATTCTTCCCCTTTTGAAGCATTATCATCGCATCGAAAGAAAAACTCTTTGCACTCCTCACTCTCATGTACGATCACGATCGTGATATGATATGATATGATCCGAATGCAATGCTCCTAGGAATAAATGAAAAGGAAGTTTTTTTACCAAACAAAATTACTTTACGTAATATCCCAAACATTAAGCTTTTACTACTCGTCCTGTGCCAGTGACACGAGCAAGGATATTAATTGAAATGTGCCTTGATCATCTATGATTAAAAATAATTATTACCTTTTCTTTCTTCTATGATATGTCACGTTCAATTGTATTATCATCATTTTAGTTTTTTTCCTATCATGCATTCATATCATTAGGAAACTGCATTAAATAAATCAAACTTTTTAAAACATCGCAGAGATATTTGCAGTGTTGAACAAATTTTATTGCCTCATGTTTTACATATTCCAAAATCAAACTATTGTTCAACATAAAAAAGATATAGAAGTCGATTTGAACTATTTTGAACAAATTAGTAAAACTACATTTAAAAGTGAATGAATATTCTGACAAAATTCGACATGCCGAAAATGAATTCAATTAAGGTAATTTATACTTTTTAGCTCGTAATTATTAGAAACTACCTTTTGCAAAATATTATTCTATGAATATCGTGGATATCTGCTGGATTTAGATTTTTTCTTTGTATTTCTAAGCAAGGTTTTTTTTTCGCAAGTAAGCTTGCAAGTTCTAACAGTAAGAATATTTTTTTAAAAAATTAATAAGCGTTTTTATATTGCGAGGCAAGTTTTTGCTCTAAATGCTCTTTTGTTGTGACTGGATTGTACTGCTTGGAGTTTCCTATCAGAGGACTGATAATACAATCATCGTCAGGATTGAGAAAAAGAACGATGGATTGTCTTGAAATGTATCTCTTGATCTCTTCCTCTGGAATGATGACTCTGTGACGAGTAGCTGGTAACACACCTCCCGTCCAAAACTCCAGAATGTCTCCTGTATTTACTTGAATCGTACCAGGAATCGGATTCGCAGGAATCCATTTTCCACTTATTGATTTTACCTGGAGATGGTGAATGATAAACTAGTACAATTTGATGGATAAGAATTTTACATTTTAATTTGGGCATGCTTCTTCAACTACAGAATACAATGTTTAACGATGTGACACCTGAAGTCCACCAATATTGTCTTGAAAAAGTATTGTAAGAATGCCATAATCCGCATGTTCCTTTAGTCGTACCGATCCAGCAGGTATGCTACCTGGCACTTTCGGGTAGTACATGGTTCTGAAGTTTGTGTTATTGTTTTTGGAACTAACGCCTGCCGAATGTAAGTAACTTGAACGTTTTACAAAATAGTCTCTGTCATCCAAATTGAGTGCGGCTGCAAGCAGTCGTAGTACCACTTTCGATAAAGATTTGCAGGCTTCCTCTAATTCTAGCAGCGCAGGACCGAATTCAGGACATAATTCTGGATAAAATCGTTTATCTCCACAGAAGTCGTACATTTCTCGACGTTCATATCTTCAGAAAGATAAAATAACCACGCATATATATTCCGTGAAATCGAAACTGAAAGGAGTATAGAACCAGTTCCCTTTTGCACATACTGACATACATTTCGTGTTTGGGTTTGAAGTTATCCAGTGTAATTTTTCTCTATCTTTTTTAAACTTTTATCTTTTGAGTCTTGTGGAAGCTCAAAAAATCGTCGACTTGCAGAAAACGCCTTGTCGATCTATAGGTAAAAAAATATTAGGCATTATTTTTCAAAGGTCTGCCACTGCTTTCCTATTTCTAAATATAAATATTACATGCATAACGAATATGACATTTATTGCTACTTTAATTGCTACTCACAAGATTTTGATCCACTCCATGTCCTGATAAATAAACAAATCCAATTCCAGAAAGCGCTTTGAAAATTTCGTTGGCAGAAAAAAGGAAATCGTGTTCAGAGACTGATGTTGACCCAATAAGTTTTGAAAGATCAACGATTGGAATGTGTTCCATCGTGTTTTGTTTTAAGTTTAAATATTTTAAAGTTTAGAGTTCTAAATTTGAAGTAATTGAGGCTTGAATTAAAATATGATTATTAATTAGTCCAATTCAAGATCGTTTGCCGTTCATTTTTATTACATAAAATACATATTCCTGATGTAGAATTGTATGAAGATGGATTGAATGAAACATTATCTTATCTCATTTCATTTCTACAACCAATGAATAATACAATTTCGTATGTAGTGCCATTAAAAAATTTTATGAGTGTGTCAACCTCTCCATCATAAAATCCTCTATACAAACAGCAATGTATTAAGAGGCGTATTCTTGCTTATAGTGTGTTATATTTATAAAATATCAATTAGCTACTAAATAATCTGTGGCCTGATTAGTACATGCTCAACATTAAGCTTTACGATCTACATGCAATAAATAAATAAATATTGTTTTTAATAAAATTTTATTTGATGTAAAAACTAAATGAATGAGAATCAAAAATCAGCCACTGGGAGAGTGCACAAATCGAATAAAAGCCTCAAATTAAGTTAAGTTGGGAATTGGAAACCAAAAAACCACTGTTGATAGTGTTGACTGATTTTATCTTACATACTTCACGTCAGAAATGCTTTCTTATGGCAGGGATTTGGCCAATCACTTCGTATATGAACAATATCTTAAATAACTGTCCAGTTAGCTAATTTTTCTTTTTTTTAATCATACGATAGTCTCTCTTCTTTATATTTACTTGGCCATAGTCGTGTAACTTTGATCGTCTTGATTTCATAGATTAATTTAATCATGGAAAATGACTTTCATAATAACTTTGATTTGACACGTTACGCCTTTGACAGAATAGAAGCTGAAAGTCTCTTGAGATGAAGATGGGGCATTACAAAACTGTATCAAAATTCTCACCCAGAACACATTGCGACAGTTTCACACAGCCCCAAGAGACTCTCATTGCATCTGATACAAGCATCTGAACAAAGAGGGTAAATGGAGTTGAACGCCGCAATTTTTAAATGAACAGTCCACCTAGTACAATAACTATTGTTTTTTGCTCAACAGTTCTACGACGTCTAAGTCTACGTTTTGTTGTCTCGTCATCTTTCATTTCAAGTCCAACGACAACGACTAGATTTGATTCACTATATAAGATCAACTAGATTAGACAGGATAAAAAACATTTGTTCATGATTTTATATTTTGTTTTTGTAAAAATAACTGACTCTAGAATAGCTAGGAAATACAATATGTATGTAGTTCAACATAAATCACGAACTGTTTCAAAATGCATTTTAATCCATGCATTAAAATTGTACAGTTAATTTAAGTGTACATTAGAATTTGTTTTTTATTATGCATCTTTATATCAATCAAGTATATTTTACTTTGTTCAGAGAGGGAATCGGTTTTAATTTATTTCGATAGTTTTAAAGAGTTTCGAATTTGTTGGACTTGACCTATCTATCAGTGACTCTTGCTTGAATTCTTGCTTCCGGCTGATTACAGAATTTTTGTCCACACTCGGTTTTAAAATGACGGATTAGAATTAACCATCGGATTTATCCAAAAATACCTTGGAAGTGGGTTTGCCGGTTAGTTAGAGGACTCCGCAACTGAACAACAGCCGGAAAGGGTAAGAATAATAAAAATATGTATGGTATTTGTTGCCATATTTCCATTTACTTTACTTGGAGTGCTGTACTAATCAATGAATTATTGGCCTGCAGAAAACATCATGTTCTTTAGAGAGAACAAAATGTAATTATAGTAGTTTTTCTTGTGTTTTTAGAATTTTTATAAAACTGCTGAACATGTGGGACAAGTTAAACATATTCGGTTGGAATAAAAAGAAGCCAACCCCGCAGCCTGTTCAAAAAGAAATATCTATTAATATAACTAATGTCTGTGCTGAACATGTGGGACAAGTTAAACATATTCGGTTGGAATAAAAAGAAGCCAACCCCGCAGCCTGTTCAAAAAGAAATATCTATTAATATAACTAATGGTGATCGACGGGAGACAATCCAAAGAAGTCCAAGTGGGACTAAGATGGCTTCTTCAACTATAGCGAAAATGAAAAACCGATTAGATGACGATGAGAGCAGTGATGGATCAACATCAATCAACTTCGGCCTCAAGGTGGGACCAGTTCCCAGGCGAGGCTCATTTTCTTTTTCGAGAGAAGCAATGGATCTGCCGTGAGTTATTTTCTTAACAGTCACGATTTTTATTGAATGTAGATGTTGAAATTAATTTGATTTAAAACGTTATTGTAGCACATGGTCCAATGTAACGAGCCCTGGATTCACTTCTCGCCTAGTCCAACAAGCGTCAGGCCATAGTCCTCTTAAGGAATTTAATGATTCCTTAAGTAATTCTCCTTTTCGAAAATCGCCTTTATAAGGATTTGAGTCTGGGAGAGTTACCTTTTGTCAACTATTCAAAGTCGAGAGCTTCGTCACCTCCTGCTTTCCCAACGCCAAATAGATTGCTAAAACCTGGAGTAACGTCTTCAATTTATAATCGGGACAGAAGACGAAATGCAAGACAAGGGCAAGTTTTCGTTCGCATTGCTCCCATCGACCCAACCGTAAAGGCGAATATAAGTATTAATCGAAAAGCCTCAACTCCACCTGTTGGTCCGTACCCGCCTCGAGGTAGCCCACGAGCTGGTGAAGCGTATCGTCCTGATGGCCTTGGTGGAATACCGCAACAAGAGCTTTCTATGAGATTTAATCGCATGTGGCCGAATTCCCCTCCCGGAAGTCCCGTTCCTGGACCTGGTCGACCATTGTCGCCCACAGCTCCTCCTAATTTAATGGAAGCATTGGTTTCAGGAAGAAAGAGGTAATTAAAAATTATGTTGCTGTAATAAGATAGTTCCCGCAGATATTAAATAATTTGACAAATTAAATAAAAACTGCGTGTTTGTTGTATAGGGTAAGAGATCATGAGACGTATTATCCTGGACCACCAAATGCAACTCCGCCTTCAGTTTCCCCACCCTCTAAAATATCCATTGGAATTGGAGATACTCCAGTTCGTCCCCATCCAATCTCAACGAAGAGAGTGAAGTTTGGTTTGAACACCTCCGAAGGACACGATCGGCCAATGGTTCCATACCCCGGAATGGGAGGAAACGATCACGAGCCACTATCATCCGAATCAATCCTTGAACAAATGAATCAAACTGAAAGGCGTTTTCTACCAGATTCTACTTCAACTCCGTCTTCTTATTACAAGAAACCAATTCGAATGTCAGAAGAACCACAGCCGTCCACAAGCGCTAGCATGCGCAAAAGGCGACATCAAAATAACATTATCAATACGAATGATGAGGAATCTAAAGGTGAAAAAGTTGGAAGGTACTGCTGTCCTTGTAATGAATGTTATGCTGAAGCAATAGGAAACAACTCCTTTAATCTTTCTGGCATACGGGATGGATCTGCATCTCCTAATAAGTCTAGCTCTGAGGAAAGTTCACCAAGTAAAAATTCTACATCGATGAGATCAACCACCTGTGATGTTGGTGTTGGAACTGATAATGACAGAGTTGCCTATTTTAAAGAGCTATTTAGAAAGGCGGACCGAAGGTAAGCTAAGGGTTCCATTTCTTGGTATTTAATTAATTTAATGTTGTTCTTATGTAGTTCTACCTTTGAATTTGTGCTTTCATTTTTATCATAATATTTGTTTAACCCTTGTAGGAAGAAAACTGAAACTGATGAAGAAAATGCTGATATCATGAAGCTTGGCAAAACTGTGGTCACAAAAGAAATGTACGAAAGGGACAAGTTAAAGCGAGTAGAGCGCTACTTTCGACTTCAAAACATGAAGATGCCTGGCCCTGGAGAAGCTATTTATGGTATTACATTACTAACATTACATATATAAATTAATTAATCCTTCTCGTTTTTTAAGAAAACATCTATGCAATTATTCAATCTACCTAAGCAACTTTAACTTTAAAAACATCAATATTTTATCATAGAAAACCCTGCAGACCAGCTGAAGTGTTTGAATGGTAAAGGGAATGGTACCACTGCCACTAATGGCGTTTCAAACGAGCCAGCCTCAACAACTAGTGCGAATGGCAATCCCGTCTTGGCAAAACTGTGGTCACAAAAGAAATGTACGAAAGGGACAAGTTAAAGCGAGTAGAGCGCTACTTTCGACTTCAAAATATGAAGATGCCTGGCCCTGGAGAAGCTATTTATGGTATTACATTACATATATAAATTAATTAATCCTTCTCGTTTTTAAGAAAACATCTATGCAATTATTCAATCTACCTAAGTAACTTTAACTTTAAAAACATCAATATTTTATCATAGAAAACCCTGCAGACCAGCTGAAGTGTTTGAATGGTAAAGGAAATGGTACCACTGCCACTAATGGCGTTTCAAACGACTTACCAGCCTCAACAACTAGTGCGAATGGCAATCCCGGTTTCAGCTTTGGTACTCCTGCAACTACTTCCAATTCTGGTGGATTTTCATTTGGAAAACAAACTTCTCCGGTTGCTCAAACAATGACAACAAACGCATGTCCAACGATTACATCCTCTTCTATAACTGGCAGTGTATTTAGCGGTCAATCAAGTACAGCACCTTCAAGAGACACTGTTTCTTCAGGCGCAACAACTCCAGCCAGCATTGGAGCTTCAGGATTAGCTTCGCTTCCAGTTTCAAGTAATTTGTTTGGAAGTTCAACTACACCTGCGCCAGCTGCAAGCAACGCTTCCCTAACTTTAGGATCAGTGACTTCTCCTGCCGGCACATCCAATCCAGCAACGACCTCATCAACGCCTAGTATAAGTTTTGGAACAGGCAGTTCCACTCCTTCAGTTAATTTTGGCACCGGAAGTAATACGTTAGCACAGCCTAAGCCTAAAGAAACGCCTGCATTGACAACATCAAGTTCTGGAGGAGGTTTTAGCTTTTCTGGAGCTGCCGCTAGCACACCACCTTTTGGATTTGGTGGGGCTAGCAATAGCAATAGCAGTACCACCACCACCACTGCATCGTTAGTGACACCTGCCCCCTCAGCATCGACTCCAGCAACAACAGCAACGGCTACATTTGGTGGCTTTGGTACTTCGACTAGTTCCGCTGTACCATCGTTTGGTTCAAGTGCGACAAGTGGAGGTGGATTTTCATTTGGTCAAAACACACAGTCTTCACAGCCATCTGAAACTGCGGCTAAAGCTCAGACAACCACATCACAGGTGACCCAACCTTCAACCACGACAACAAGCATTTTTGGATCATTAAGTGCTACTCCTAGTGCAACCACCTCTAGTGAACAGGCTTCGCAACCTGGTCTTGCCAACAAAGGTTTTTCTGTTGGACAAGCTACGGGATCCTCAGGTAAAACAATAAATAAATACTATTCCGTTCAATAAAAAGTTCCTTTAAAAAAGTGTAAAATTTTTAGTTAATTTTAATTATTTCCAATTCCAGGCGGATTTAGTTTCGCTGCAAGCAAACCTGTGGCGACAGAGGACAAGACTGATAGCAAAGGAAATGAAACTGCTACCACAACTACTACTGTTGCCCCAGGATTGGGTGGGTCTAGTGGTGGATTCAGCTTTGGAGGCGCGTCAAGCACTGGTGGCTTCTCCTTCAGTAAGCCTACCGCTCAACCATCCACGACAACCGCTAATACAATGCCCTCTACCACAACTTCGAACATATTTGGAGGGCTAGCGCCTGCTGGTGCAGGCCCTACTGCGTCCACTACGACTTTCTCTTTTTTCGACGCCATCTACTACCGGTGGAACAGTTGGAAATTCAGCTGCTTCCTCATCTCAAAGTGGCAACATATTTGGAGGTTTAAACAATCCTGGTTCAACAGTTACAACGACGAACTCTGGCTTTGGTCTAGGAACAACAACTACAGCTTTATCTACCACCACTTCTACTCAGCCTGCGATGACATTTGGTTCTGTTCCATCCTTTTCTGCGGGTTCAGCTCCTGGTGTGGTCAATTTTGGAAGTGGGACAAAACCAAATGAAACTCAGCCTACAACTACAACCGCCAGTTCTGGTGGGTTTAGTTTTGGCGGCGGTTCGACGTCCCCACCTACATTCAGTGGATTTGGTGCGACGCCCAGTACGACTTCGCAAACACCTGCGCCTACTGGTAACACATTTGGTTCCTTTAGACCAAATTTTCCAAACGTCCCAAATCCTCTTGCTAACAAAGGCACAGCCTCGGGAACCACGTCACCCTCCTTTGGAGGATTTGGTGTTAGTCCGCCTCCTACAACAACTGCAGCTGCACCGAGTAGTGCTCCTACATTTAGTTCGTTTGGTGGTGCCGCCTCTCCTCCAGCATTTGGCAGTGGATCTAGTAATCTTGGAGGAGCTCAAGGAGGGTTTAGTTTTGGACAAAATACGTTATCACCTCCTTCACAAACCCAGCCACTGTCATCAGGAGGATTCGGTT
>JAHZMX010002216.1:0-12593 GCA_027743895.1 Seira musarum | reverse complement strand
GATATGCACACCTGTTTCACATTCCTCGTCCGGGGAAGAAGATGGGTAACAAAGTCGTTATTCATAAATAATCTTATCCGGTGAAGATGGTGGTGTGGTAGCAGAATTAGATTGTGCTTGTCAATTTGTCAAGATAGGAAAATCATGATGCTGTCTTTTTGTGGTTGTGTCGTAGTCGTGAGTACGTGTTGAATGTCAGGCAGCGGCAAAAATAGAAGAACAGATGTAAAAACAAGCTATAAAATAAAGGTTTGGCTTCCTCCTAAAAACCTAAAGTGGAACTAATCGAATCGCCATTATTGCTTTTATTTCGTGTTTGGCATACATACTTTACTTCACATCAAACATACCTTGACCCGCCTTCAGTTGCTCGGTTTTCCAAAATTTTAGGATGTCATTGAAGCAAATGAGTTGCTGAAATTGCAAAAGTTAAAATACTAAACATGATCCTTAATTTATTTAATACTGAAGTGATTTTGGATTTCGGAATTTTGCGATGCATTTTGGGCTGCCATACTTGAGTGGAAGTTGTACAATCCTTCGAGACCTCACATATTACTTCATTGAGACATTTTTTTTTCAACTATATTTTCCCGATATTTTATTTTTATGATTGCCATTTCTACATTTCAGGAGTGTCTTCACATGTTTTGGAACTTGCATGTTGCGTCATACACTGGTTGCTGAAATAGTCACAACAGAACGAAATCGCAATATTTTCTACGAAATAAGTACACTTACATCGTAGCTTTGACTTATGACAAGACAAGTAAAATGACTACATAAGCAAATAACATTCGAATTTTGGCACTTTTCTTGACTGAATGGTTATCAAAAAGGCGAAATTCCTATCGTTCAAACTATAGTGGTAAAATCATTTTGTAGTAGTAAAAAAATAATGACCACAAAGTAACATGAAAGGATCAGCGGAGAAAGTAATTCGTTTTAAAAATAACACGGAAGACATGTTTTCTAATGATCTTACCGCATAACATTACGTGCTGGCTTACTCAAGTTACTCTGGGCTCATTCATCGATGAAACAAAATGACTGGTTTTTGTTTACTTTCGTTTTTTGTACTTAAGTGGCTTTACTTACGTCCTCCTAAAGAACGAGAATCTTTTATGCAATTCAAAATTTAACAAAATTGTCTGAAGACAACTGCGTAAAACTTAATGTTCTGTGTGAGTAAGTGCATAGTACTTGTGGAAATGATGTCTTTAAATAATTAAAAGCAGTGCAACGGTCATTTAAGCACAAACAAAGCAATTGACTTGATGATTGACCAGTGAGCATGAAATGTGAAAATGAAATGTACGAACATTCTTGCCACATTGTTGGTTGCACCCATAATAACATGGCCAAAAAATAACTACTGTAGTGCCAAATGCGGATCCTGCACAAAATATGTATGAAATGCTGTGAAAGAGACTGAACTTGTCTTACAGCTCACTGAAAGGTAAATGGTGAGAGCAACTCAGATTTCTAAACATTTGCATCTTCATTCGCACTGTCGACGAAATGACTTAAATATTTTTCCTGGGATGCAGACTATACCTATGATACGTTTCACTTATACTGAAACAGAAGTCTTGCTGTTGCCACCATTCGGTTTTTCTGTGGGAAAGATGAGATAATTTATAGTGGTTGTTCTTGAAGTCGCAAGTAGTTCTACGCTGAAATAGCAAAGTCAAAACTTAATGGTGGTCTTGCAAAAAAACAACAACAGAACTTGTTTAACTGCAAACCTTACTGAAAGGGAGATTCTTTTACGCATCACATGACTTCCTTCGTACATACCTATTGTACTTACTTATCTATCGGCTACCTAAACAATGAAAATTGTTTGTTGAGAGCTATTTGTAATGGTGATGGCACTCGATCCGCAAACTCGGACAATTACTATGAGAAGGAGTGGACTCCTGCACTATAGTTTTGATATGAGCAAACAGAAGCCTAACACGAAGATTTGGCTTCTATTTGTTCCTGATCAAAGTCGCGTTTTATCACATGCAACAAGAAGTGTTTATATACGATGATGATGATGACGCTGAGGAGGGTTCCTTCATAGCAAAAAAAAAGATCTGTAATCCTTTTGTGTGTACTTACACGCGGTGCGGTTGCAAGTGACGTCCTACTGTCCTACTTTTTTTCGAACCATTCATCTCTAAAAGATTATATGTTAGTTAGAAAATATAGAATCAAACATGTGCATACTCTAACCTAACTCGAACTCACAAATCGCATGCCGATTAATATTAAAGTATTTGACAATTCCCATCAATTTGACTATTACGTATCATCTTGTATCATGCTCTAGCGAAATCTCTAAATAGACATGCAAGAATGAGAGATGTTGATAAGAAGTACGAAAAACATTTCTCATTCTTAGTTTGAATGATTTCGAAAAATGTTTTGAATTAAAAAAAGTTATCGACTGTAAAATTCCTCTCCTGAAATATATGTTTTGGCAATGAGAACGCTGATGAGTGGAAACTTGATAAAAACGCTCCAGTGAGTCGGAGAGTGTATTTATCACATACTACAGATCTTACTACTACCAGCAATAAACCAAGGGGGATTCACATAAATCTGAAATAATTTCAAAATAATACTTCCTTTTATTGTCTCTGTTTTGATCTCAAGTCATCATATTCAAAAATTTTGGACATTTGTAATTAGATACGCTTCAGGAGAAACCTGATTTTGTTGTGGACTCGACTGAATCATTCGCGATTCATATTATCTTTTCTACTAAAACTTACAACTGTATATCTTTTTATATTTTTTTCCTTTTTTACGTCAAGATACTGACCACAAAAAACGTAAACTGAGGTACTCATATGATGCATGTGGCGATCGTAACAGTCGTAAAGATCAATTCAAATTGTTTCTTTCTTTTTTTGTTCTAGATTAAAACTAGAATTCGTGATTTGAGTCACAATTTGGAATTTTTTATTTCGAAGATTTCTTTTAAAAAATCATTTTTACCAGCAAATTACTCCTTAACACATCATACTATGTATGAGAAGCTCCAAAATTGTTTTTAAAAATTACTGGTAATTACATTACTAATCTTCATTGACTTGAACTCAAAAGTTCTTCTTAAAAACCTCGATAATCTTTCCTACCTTTGTACGTTTATCTATTCTTATATTCGTTTTAGCAATTAACAATTGCTCTGAAAATGAATCAGTCATACTCAAGAACTGCTTGCATTGCATTTCAAACTTGATCAATGCATTCTCTCACGGAATCGGAATACATTTACGCTGGACATTGTTGTGTATTTCTTTGTCAATGGAATGAAATCTGAATTCTGAATGCAATGCAATATTTAACCATATATATTCGTATATAAGTGTAGCACCCCTTTTTCTTAATTACATTATATTAAGTAAAGATCAACAAAAAAACATGGGAAACTTTTAAGAAAGAATCAAGGCTGAAATCTTCAAGAATCTCAAGTTGGAAAAACTAACATGAATTACATGTACAAAAAGGAGTGATTAAAAAAATCTAATCTATCTCAGGTAAATCTATTCATCTAAATTAATTTCAATTTTTCATCACTTAAAATAAGAAAAAAACGTATCACATCACTCCAGACTTGTTGACGACATTTCCAGACTTATTTCGACTTCCTGGAGGAAGTCCATTGCTAGAAAATGTCACTTTCCATTTGCTTATTTTGAACAAATCTAATTCCATGGCCGGACTGTTGGTGCATCCAGTGGTACATTACGTAGGCTCCAAAACCCCAAACGCAAATGATTCCTAGGGCGGCGATCACCCCAACTAGGCAGATAAGATGGAGGAGACCTTCCGCTATGACACAGATTGTTTGCCACCTTGTTTCAAGCAAAAATAAAACCTTTTTTTAGTCCCATGAATTCCAAACAATCAATTATTATTGTGTCGCGACTAGTAGGAATATTTATGTATTCTTACATGATTAGAAATGGATTTTGGGGCTATATTTACCCGGGACCACTATAATAATCTACGAGCAAATCCACTTGCTCACAGGTCTTCCTTAACAGTTTTTAACTTTAAAGCACCAAACAATGAAGGATATTAGCACCGCGAAGACAGATTTTCTTTGCACAATTCACAGGAATTTTATTTCATAGCTGTACCTCTTTCAAAGTCAAACATACGACTGGTGACTCGATGGTAAAAACCGTACGATAGAATATTCATTCAGTAAGGAAAATAGCGTTTGTAATGATGAGGTAAATACCACTACTCTTTGAAACCATGATTGTTTGTGTCTTTTATTCTGAGGGTACTGAGTTTTATGGGTTAACCACAACTCTCTTCTCGACATTACTCTTTATCTAGTCTATCTAGCTTCAAAGATGCTTCGTTGCATGCAAAAAAGGTTTACACAACCGAAGCCAAGCCAAAGTTTTTTTTTACTCATAATGCGACTGACTGACTGAAAAACTCGTTTTTCTCTTGGAATTATAGTACGTAGTAAGTTCCTAAATTAACTGCTAAATGTATTTACTGAACCTAGCCAAAAACATCATGCGATACCTACAAACACAAACGTTCTCTTGACTATGCTACGTGCATATATACGTGCAAAGTGTGCACGGGTTTTTTGAATTGACGATTATCATAATTCCTATCAGATCTTTTTTACGCTGATGCTTGCTTGGCTGAGGACATTTACAACAATGAAGACGCTTTGTTTCCTCTCGGACACGTAGAGATAGATACGCTCTCACAGTTACAGATTGTGATTGTGAGTTGTGAACCTCATCTTCATGAAATGAAACAATGTGTTCCATTCTTTAAGGCAGAGTACAAGCAAAGCCGTTTGATTTGAATGGATGGATGAAAATAAAACGGGGTTGCATTACGTTGCATGCACGCACTTTTGACAAACCTTTGCATTGTTTCGGCCACTCAAAAAAAATCTTTGATTGCAAAGGCGGATGTGGTGTGAGGGGACCCAAGGAAGTCATCTTGAAAGTCAATCATTCGTATGCATAGGTATTTATTTCAGGGTTTAACCCAATCAAACCAGCGCAGGGACAATACCAACTTATCTTGAAAGAATAACAACAATAAACGCCGTTACAAATGGAGACAGTTCAAGGCCTTTTTCTAATGAGCTCTCGTGGGGGCTATAAAGGTTTGACTCATTTGGTTAGTATGAATCTATCTACATTAAAAACAAACAATCTAAGGACGCTTTGATTTTAATCATTGAAAATCTTCTATTGCATTTTTATCGATGTCAACAATGAGGTATTGTTGTTGGGAAATACATAAAGCAATGCCAATTCACGACAATAGAAGTCACCTTTGTACTTGCTGCCAACTTTACAAAAACAATCAAAGAATGCAATGTGACCATAAGGTTTAAAAAATTTATTTTGAATTGTCGATGGTAGATCAACAGGGATTATTACATTTTTTTTTCAAATCTTCGAAGCACAACATGCTATACAGAGCATGCTACAATACTACTTAATACTTTCAGTACATACATTGGATTGAAGAGCAAGTGCCTTTCTAGCATAAAATCTCAGAAGCAGACGAGTCTAACTTCGATAAAAAAAACCATTTCGTGAATGAGACAATTAGAGATGCTAGGTCATCATTAAAAAAGAATTTTGAAATCAAAACTTATGTACCCTTTAATGTTGTGGGTAGCAGGTCCCTTTCACCCAAAAATCAGTAAAAAATAGGGACTGCACTTAACGTGAATTTTTTTATTCGTCCGAGTATGCAAAAAAGGTGTGTAGTTCTGCGTCATCTTGAGTAGAACGTAACTGGGTCAGATCTCATGGGGAACAAGGTACAAGGAGCAAAAAGGATAACTTTTTTATAGCACCTTGTGATATATTCGTCTGGTTGGGTCTAGCAAATATAATTTTTCAATTTTATAGAAATTTATCTCATGTAAAGCAAGAAAGCAGACGGAAAGATGCAAGCCAGTCCGTGTTGATGCATTTGTGTTTGGAAGGACTACGTATAAATTGCATAATTAGTTTTCAACGTCATCGCCGGGTCTGTGCATGTGTCACCTTCAAAAGCGATCAGTATGGGCTTTCTTGCAAATTGCAAACGTCGAAAAAAAATCCCTTACGTAATATGCATAGGTATGTTTATTATTTTTATTTTGATGTCAAGTTACATTGGCTCATCAGTTTTGATCTTGCAACAGACATGCCTACGTCTCACTTTTTTTTTATTTCTTTATATTCTGGCACGTCTGGTCTTTCGGCCTTCCCTTATGAGATTTTTTGAGTCATTTTTCGTTTATCGCCAACAAAACTTGTTTTACCCTCACTCACTATTAGTCACTTGCTACCCTTCTTCCCCTTGTCATCGAAGGTTCTTCTTTACGTTTGATACATTCNTGCATAGGTATGTTTATTATTTTTATTTTGATGTCAAGTTACATTGGCTCATCAGTTTTGATCTTGCAACAGACATGCCTACGTCTCACTTTTTTTTTATTTCTTTATATTCTGGCACGTCTGGTCTTTCGGCCTTCCCTTATGAGATTTTTTGAGTCATTTTTCGTTTATCGCCAACAAAACTTGTTTTACCCTCACTCACTATTAGTCACTTGCTACCCTTCTTCCCCTTGTCATCGAAGGTTCTCCTTTACGTTTGATACATTCGGCACATGCTATTCAATTAGAATCCATTAAGTGTTCATGTATTGAAAACAAAAAGTGAAATGATGAATTTATGAATGTTTTGAAATTATTTTTGGGGGAGAAATATCTTAACTCTGAAAAGTCCAACTATTTAGTTGTAGACAATGACGTATTTAAGTATCGTCATTTCTACGTCACGCCAAAAGGCGTAAACTTCTCTGAAAATAGAATGAACAGTAACAGTATATTTTAATTAAAAATCATAAATATTCATATTGTCAGCTCATAACATAAATTTTTTTTTCTCCGAAAAAGACCAGAACCTCAATCAAACCATCATCAAAATGTGGCGCAGCAGATGCGTGAGACTTGAGGCTTGACTAATTGAAACACTCATTCAAAAAGCTGGGAACGAAGATGCAAGCCTGCAATTTGCATAAGAAAGCTGTGCACCCCGGCCCGTTACTCTCTTGCATATTACATGAGGAAAGATCTACAGTAGCAAGTTGGAGTAGTGGGACGAGGACAGCGAAATTTCCTTGGAACTTCCAAAAGCACAAAATGCAAATGCATGAGGGACATATGTTTCAACAAAAATTAAGGTAACGGGGGTGCAAATGGGTAGGCGAGTATTATGGAACTTTAAAAGCGGAAGATTTGTTGAGCGATGGAAAAAATATGGTCCATGCATTTGAAAATGATGAGTGAGCTCAGCTCAAAGTTGTTTGTTGGAAAGTATAAAACTTTTCCTATATTCAACTCATCTTTCTTCTTTAGGGGAATGGGTTCGGTGAATGAATGACGAAGATGGGATGATGAGGGTGCAACTTCTTAATGACGTTTCTTGTCCAGATCCATTTATCATGGAAAAAATGTACCCAAATTGTGTTTACAGGTTGCACCATTTTGTCCGCACTTTCTCTTCCCCTTTTCAGTCTTGTTAAAATGCATCTCTTTAAAATTCCATCGATTCAACTTTTGCTTAGGGGAATGTAAAAGGAATTTTATGAAAACTTGGAACATATTTTATTGAGGCTAGGATAGCAAAGTGTATTTTTATCCCAACCAAACTCATATATATCGACACGTTAAATAATTTATGGTAGCTTACTCAATATAAAAAAAATTCAATTAAACTTACACACAATCAAGATACTTATTTTTCTACATTGACACATTTATGTAGTCATTTGCCTACTTTCCGCTGCATGGTCAATTGTTTCTGCTTATAGCACACAGCATTGCAACGTTTGAATGATGGAAAGCTATTCATTACCCCTTGACAAATAGTAGCAGCAGTGGTAGCGGTAGCTCGGCTTCCTTCCTTTCACTGGAAAAAAATCCAATGTTTTGAACCTTGAATCCTTGGAGACGGACTAGCAACTTTTAACACTTCATGGACGACATGACATGGACTACTACCTACTACTACAGCAGCAACAGCACAACAACCACAAGTGAAGTGGATTCGACACCACAGCATTATTTCCATAAAATAACTTGAATATAACCCTCAATGTTCATATTCCTTGCAATTCCAACCTTTCACATTCACATATTACTTTCACTGACAGAGCATGCTAAAACTGAAACCCTAATCGAGTTGGTATTATTTCAAGCAAAATAAACCAATTTAGAGGACGTAATAAAGGTAATATTCCTATAATCATAATCTGGATTGGAATGGAATTGCGTGTTCACGGAAAATAGGAAAAGAAAATACTTTATATGTTGCGGATTCAATTTAAAGGTACTATATATTGTCTCTATCCTCATCATCAAGTGCTCTACTGCTCTTGACACTAATCCTATTTCATTTCATTTCATCGGTTTCATTTCTATACGATGGCATGCATCGATAATTTATCTTCACATCATATATACATGTCTATTGAAAGTTTTGAGTTTCGTCGCCGTCCACGAAAAGGTATAATTCCAATTTCAATCCGACTTTCAACCTGTAATTGTAGCAGTAGCTGTTCACTTGCTGAACTTGTTTTTCTAATGCGTAACTACTAAAGCCCATTTTAAAAATTCAGTAGCAATCTCAATATATATTCGGGAATTGACAGTGGCTTCAAGTGAAATTGTGAAAGCATCCGTTTCGATAATAAAAAAAGGAAAAAAATATGTGTGCCATATTAGTTTAGAGAAGTTGAGGAGAAAATGGGCTCAAAGTTGTCAAAGTGCATAGCAAACACTTCTTGTCACTGCTGCTTCTCGAGCGTGAATCGAAAGTGTTGCAGCAAACTAACGACTAGCGACACTCAGCAAGAAATTTTGACAGAAACGAAAGAATATTCATGGTAAGGAATAAAAAAGTCTGATGAGTACTTAGTAGTATGAGTATGATGACAGGTTTCATGTTTAACGCCGAGAAGAAAGCGTCAAAATCATTATCAGTCACTGGGGGAGGTTTGCATAAACTTCTATTCGCTTTCGAACTTTCTAGGGATAAAAGACGCAAGCTGGATCCTTCAGAGTATACCTGTGCAGATATGGTTTCTGGGCAAAAGGTTAAACGGCCGGGGGAAATGAATGGGCAGCAGTTCATTATTAAGAATTGCACAAACACAAAAATCTTTCTTTTTGATCACATGAGCATGCTCACCATTGATGATTGCAATGATTGTATCATTGTCTGTGGACCTGTTGGGAACAGGTAAGGTTTAATCTCATTAATTTATTACAATTATAGTCATTATTCTAATAAGATGTTTGAAAATAAAATCCCACTATTTTAAAAATAAATTTTCTAGCATTTTTCTACGGGACTCAAAAAATTGCACGTTGATGTGTGCCTCATCTCAACTGCGTTTGAGGGACTGTCAAAACATCTACTTGTACGTGGGCTGCGAGTCTGATCCTATAATCGAGTCATCAACAAACGTCATTATCGGCCCTTATTACTTGAGCTACAAAGGGATTAAAGGTCTTTCCCCTTCTTTGCTCATCCATTTATTAAATAAATATCTTTTTTTATATGGATTCCTGGTTATATGAGTAAAAACTATGTGTTTTGTATACAATTATTATTATTATTTTTCAGATCATTTCGCCGCAGCAAAACTGTCGAATTTCAAGGCAACTCGATGGGCAAACGTATACGACTTCACTCCAAACGACATAGAGCCAAATTGGAGGAGATACGACAGAGAAAAGCAGGATCCTCACAAGTTCATCTGCCCTCCTATGCCCGTTAATGAGTATGAAGACGTAGAAATGACGCTCGAAGAGGAAAACTCCTTTGTTCCCGTTACTCGCTTCACGGATGAAGAGGATTTGCGACGGAGGCAGAGAAGGCACGAGATCATTTTCGATATGCAGCATGACGATGATTTCAAGTCTGTGATGGCTTATTACAGGGAGAAATTCAAGTCTTGCAGTGATCCGAGCACTGGAAGCTCTGCAAGTGCACGACGCTTTCTAGCTGATGTTGAGATCAGAGGGAATCAAGTGATCTTTATTTATTACGATGAAGTTGATGAGGGAGACGCCTAAAATCCTCTCGTCTTGTGTGAATCCGAATTTCGAGAAATATAATATAATTGAGAACCGTGTCTGCTTACTTATGTTCAATTTAATGAAATGCTTTGAGAAAATGAAGCCTCATTATGTAAATTACAGGTGTACATCAAATGCCAATTTTTTTAAACAATGAATGAACTTTATGCTTAAGTTACATACGTACATCTTACAAATATTTCTTATGCTTAGGGTATATATAGTAGAGGAATAGCCTAATGAGATAGCGTAACTCATATAGTATTAAATATAGGTTAAGCTAGATTTATGAATGTTATTTGATGTTCAACGGATGAGTAGAGATGACGCATAAATTATTATTAATACAGTACAATTTTATTACTTGAATAATGATTCCTCAAGTCCGTTTGTTCTGCCTATTTTGAGTAACTCAAAATATTTAGGTAAGTCGCTTTTTTCCAAATTATGTTGAATGATAATTCTTCAAGCATGAAAGAAACGCTTTCTCAGCGGTATCAAAGTGTGCAGGAATTTTAGGCAGTGTAAGTAATTTTCAATGCAAATAATGTGATGTAATGTAATGTAAAGCAATACAAATACCTACACAATAAAATGAGTTGATTGAAAAAAAAATACTCATAATTTTGGCCTGTTGCTCCTTCTTTTGATTTTACACAAGCTTAACTATTCCTGCCTAAAACGTTATTTTTTTAGCTGCATTTGACTGGGCTTGGCTTGAAGAAGGACTGGATAATTCAGCGGAATAGTAGTAATTGCAAGTTTAAACGCGCATTTTGTTTTCTACATCAAAAGCAGAAAATTTGATTTTAGTTCATTTTTTTGGCACGGATTGGAACTAACGAAGATACGATACATTTACACACACACTAATAGACTATACGGATTATCTAAATATTTCAGAAAAATACAATGAATATGTCCGATAGATTTTTTCTTCTTTTTTTTTTTTCTTCTTTTTTTGGATTTGATTTTAGCGTGTGCTTAACATTTTTTTCTTAATTACGTAATGAATTTAATTCCTTTTTGAACAAGTTCTTGTATCGCAAAGTCCTATTATAAATATAATTATGGATGTTTGATTTAGATGAAATAAACAGAAATCACTGGAAATCAATGAAGAAGTATACAGTATTTTGGGGAGATTTAATGAAAAGGAAAAACAGTTTTAAAAACTACGTATATTCAGGGCATTTGATTATTCTCACACTGCTTACGCTTGGTTCTGAGTACGGGCACAGTATTACTATGAACGAACAGTTTGCACAACAATTTTTTTTAAACAAATAAAAATTAAGTATTATTCGACCACAACAAAAAATTACACACACAAACAAAATGGACAAAAAAATCATAATCCTACACGACTAGAATTCTTAACAGGCTTGAAGGAAACGGATTGCCATTAAAACTGATTGTAATCTAATGTAACAAATAAGGACACAATAATGTCACCTGAATGAAAATCTCAAAGATAAAAAGAGTCTTTTACAGAAAAACAAAATGAGACAAAAGTATATTTATAGTAACATGGTATAAAGGAAAGCGTATAGAAAGTAGGAAATCAATCAAGTTTCCTTGTTCTGACAATGCAAGAGTAGCATACAAAAAAAATTGAAGTAAATCCTAAAGTATATTCGAAATTGCTATTTCTACAACTTATATAATTCTAAACGGTATTGTGACTCGAGGTTAAAATGCAAGAAATTCCATTAAAAACAACATCTATTTTTTAAAACATATATCAAAATTGCAACATTTATCTACACAGAGAGTATTCATGAAATACTAAAAGTACATAACAAATTGACGAACAAACTAATGCCAGACAGGGCACATCTTCATATAATTAATTTCAACCTACGAGCAGTTTGTTATTTAGTTCGTTATTTTTTGTGCCATTGTATGTGTATCGTTCTGGGACGAAACTGATTACCCTATCGGAGATTTGCGTCTTCACATTTCACGCTGTGGTCGAACGTATGGCAAAGATAAGTTAAAATTATGCTTATATCAAGTCGGTCGGCTAACAGTAAATAGTAAAATGTAAAAACGAATTGCAAAAAGGACTTGTTTCATCTTCACTCGCGTCGTAGTTGAGATCTCTAACTGGAAAGTGATGTGATGTGTATAGGAACATCACGTAGTAAATCGAAAGAAAAACTTGTTGGAAATAGACTGACAACAATTGGGACAGGATCATACAGAATTTGTCAATATTTGCACGAACAGAAATATTAGCTGAGAATTTGCGAGTATTCTAAGCTGTTTTGGGAGCAGACAGCGATATTAATTGCAAATTGCAACAGCCTCACCAAATTAAATTGAACATTGTTGATACGGAATGCTAATTTTAATAATCTGTTCTCACGAGGACCATCCCTATGCTATATATCTATCGACACGGTATTCCCTAATGTTTTACTTTATATTACCGGAAATATATTCTACAAAACATGAAGC
>JAHZMX010002215.1:0-26104 GCA_027743895.1 Seira musarum | reverse complement strand
AGCTCGAGTTCGTGTTTTCATAAAACATGGTTGTCGCACAGAATGATCCGCCCATTGTCATTTATGCTGTAATTGGAATGAAATTAAAGGTGGAAATGTAGGACAGGAAGATTAACTTTGGACGCATGGCAAAAAATTGCACGCATTTGCATAAAGTATCATCCGTCTTTACGCAACGAAAATCATTTTTTCTTTACTTTGAAGCAAATAATTGTAAATGAGTGCTTTTGGTGCAAAGAAACTCATTTTCTAAATGACAGCGTTCGTTTTGTGTAGGTGAGTGTAAACAAAAGATGAAGGGAAGTTAGGTTTGCACAACACGACTAATTCAGATATACCGTTAGGAGTCATCATTTATTTCTTTTAAGTATTTAAATATTATACTGGCGTAGTTAAATCAAAACTGCTGAGGTGACATTTAAGAAAGCAGTGATGTACTAAAGCTTATTACATTATTCACCAAAAAATGGTTTCGCTTTTATATTTTTTGTTTCAATCACTTTAAGTAAATCTTGTCATCCTGTTGATTTTATTGGACGTTATAGTTAAACATAGTGAAAGCAGTGCTTTTAAAGTAAAAACTTGCAAATTCGATAACTTTCTCCTTTTCGTGTGTGTTTTACCCGTTTTTGTAGGAGGCAAAATATATACTCTGTTGGCTTTACCAATTTTTATTTCAGTTTTAGTTAGGAATAAGATAGCTAAACTCCTTGTTTGACATTTCAAAGGCTTTGCTTCTGCCCTAGTACTTGTTCACTGCTTTATTCATTCGTCGTCGTTGTGAGCGTGAAAGCATTAGCATTAGACATTCAGCCAACTAAAAGCTGACATTGCTAGTGCCATTGACAGTCAATTTACACTTGTCCTTCCCACCATCATCACCATTTTCCAATTTTTTTGTCTGTCTTACGTGGATTCACTCCTTTTCACATCATCGCATCACCATCATCATCATTGAAGAAAATAATGCGAAGGCCTTTGAAAAGGATGTGCTTCGCTATTCATTTGAATTGCCTCACATTTACTGACACCACCACCACTCCTGCAAAACAACCAGCCCCAGTCCACTGGTATTCATACCATTCATACCTATGGATGAGTCCTCGATTATGTGTTTAGTAAAATGTATTGTGTGTTTTGTAGAAATGTGTACGTGCTGTTGAACTGCTGACATGAATCCTCAGAGTATTTCACTCTTTTCACTCAAAGGAGCGCCGAAAACGCTCTTCTTTCCACACATTTTTTCCCTTCCTTTCTTGCCCATCCAGTATGATATTGTCATGATGGGAAATACAAAGTGTAAAAAATAGGGAAACACATGTAAAAGTTAAGCAAAGCATGCATGCATGCACGCACTACACATTTACTCGTATAACCATATTTCACCCTCTCACTCACTCGACCCGTGAGCTTTTTTTTATTTTCCTTCTGCCCTATTACGCTAAAGTAGTTGGGGAAAGTGGCCTTTTGCTGGTTCTCCTCATGCGTTGCTTTTGCCCCATCTGCGTCTCCCTAGTGAGTGCATAATATAGCGTGCAGCAGAGTAATATGCGGTTCATGCTCGGTTTTACACAGAAAATGTTTGATTGTTATTCATAGGAAAACCTGACCCAGTGGTTTCGTGGTATGTGAATGACGAGATGGAAGATTCAACTTACCATGTGAATCGCTTCGGGGATGTGATCAATGAATTGGCATTTAGGAATCTAAATCGCTCCCATCTGGGTTCCAAATTCTCTTGCAAGGCGAGCAACACCAGGCTCATGCAACCAGTTGAGAAGTCCGTCGTATTGGATTTAAATTGTAAGTTACTTACTCCTTCTCCGAACCACTACTTTTTACGACATAAGAAATAATAGACTCGACTCTCCAGGAAATGGACTAGACAGCCACATATGCTCTTATGCTCTTCTGGTCTAGTCTGCTCTTTTTTTCCGTATTCTTTAGAGAAGAAAAAACGTAAAAATTCTTTGCCGACCAAGTTCACTTTGTCTAGAGAGGGGGTAAGTGATTGTAGTGTTGTAGAAAATCGGAATGTCGATACCTATGAATATAGTCCATTTACCATGATTGCAATTGCCCATGAATGCGTGAATAGGTGATTTGACGTGATATATTGAATCAGTATTGCCTTTTAACTCAAAAAGTTCAGGATCTTTGTAAGCCTACGAGTTTTCGCCTCCTCATACATTATTCTCCTATTTATTGGGAATAAAAAAGTAGGCTGTACTTTTCCTGACTTTCCCAAACTACAGTTTATTTTTAGAAGGCGGAAAGATTACCAACTTGTTATAAATCTTTGTCTACCTAACTTACTACTATTACTTCTACTACTTCTAGAGCTAATTTAATCACAGTCTCATACAAATACATTGCACTCAAGACGCTTTTTCGTCAAAGATCATTTAAGGGAAAAACGTGGAAAGGAAACTCGTTAAAAACCTGAGTAATAGTTGCTAAATAAGAGAGAGAAAGGAAAACAAGAAAAGTTTTTTTTCTTTTTTTTTCGCAAAAAGTTGAATTAGAGGGAGAAAAAACTTTAAGCCTTGATAGGTATTTACTTTTGCCAAGGAGCAATTGTTGAGCGATTATTACGCATGGCCACCTCTTCTAATGCTGTGTACTTACTTGTTTACGTGACAAACGAACTTTTTCAGAGAGAGAATGAGATTCGTTTATTTTGCTCTAATGATATGAAAGAGGTAAAATATAGAAGTTGATTTATAAAAGAAAAAAAGTACTTTCAAAGTTTCTCGTCTGTCTAGTTTATAAGTAAAGCAAATAGGAAAATTTTGATTGATATATGCTTCACTTGCTGATGAAGAAGGGAGTGAAAAACTCGCTCGTTGTTGAGAACATTCATCATGATTTACATTTCTTTACTCACATTTTGCTTGGAAAGGCGATTGGATTTGTTACTTACGATTATATAAAAAAAGCTATGAATTTTTGCAAAAATATACTGTTAAAATAAATTGCCTTTTTAGTACATGCCTTTTGTTTTTATATTAAGCGCATTTTTAGTTTGAAAATCGTCTCCTTTCGTTGAAATGTTTATGCTTTACGAGAGCTGCACTTTTCAGAATTTGAACTCTCTCCTTCACCAGAAAGAAACTGACATACCTGATACAATCATAAATCTGATTTCCCATCATAAAAACATGGAAAAGGAAAAGGGTTTTCACGACCTGATTTGCATTTTAATCAAAGAAATTAACTATTATGTAGTTGGCAAGTATAGTGGGTACGAAATTTATAAACATCCGAGAAAAATGTTGGTCATAATTGAATGATAAAATGCACATGGTTAGCATAGTTTATTCTGAAATGAGAATGTATTCTGTATGTGATGGTTGATTTCTAGCACGTGTGCGATGTCAACGTCAGCCAACGCCACAAGCCATTCGGTAGGCCATCAATATTACGAAAAATGACAATGATGGACTTACCTCGAGTCATTAGCCTTATTAGCTGATTTCAAGGCCTGCATCACAAAATATCCTATCACAAAAGCTAAAGTACTAGTAAGATGATGCGTAAAAGCACGAAGGCAGTGTTTTTGGCCATGGTATTTCCGACGAAAGTTCTTCAAAATGCATAGCACTTCCTCTCGTTTCCCATCACAGCGTATATACCTACGTACATAACTGAATGAGGGGAAAGCTGAAACCTGAGGGATGTTGTAGTTGGAGGTGAGCTAAATATCAAATGAATCATGAGGGAGAGGCTGTTAAAAATGACAATGATGGACTTACCTCGAGTCATTAGCCTTATTAGCTGATTTCAAGGCCTGCATCACAAAATATCCTATCACAAAAGCTAAAGTCCTAGTAAGATGATGCGTAAAAGCATGAAGGCAGTATTTTTGGCCATGGTATTTCCTACCAAAGTTCTTCAAAATGCATAGCACTTCCTCTCGTTTCCCAGCGTAGCTTATATATCTACGTACATAACTGAATGAGGGGAAAGCTGAAACCTGAGGGATGTTGTAGTTGGAGGTGAGCTAAATATCAAATGAATCATGAGGGAGAGGCTGTCAAGTAACCGCACGCAAAATCCTCTTCCGTCTCTGCTCATTTTCTGGCTCTCCTCCTTTTAAATAGCACACTTGAAATATGTAGGAACAACGAAATAGGGGAACCGATATCAATAAGTTACACGCCAATACCGCAGTAATGCAATATTATCGCCACTCATGTAGAAATGTGGCAATAAGATTATAAATATTATTATGGGCTCTCCAAGTAAGGGATGTCAGACGGATTTGGGAAATCCAAACTTTTTGTGTGGCTTTGCTAAGCCAATATACACAGAGCCCATTTCCAATGCAATACATAAATAAGTATATGTATTCGTACGAGAGATGATGCAAAACGGTAAAATAAAAAAATGCAGAAATCTACCAATGATTGCAAGGGAAAGTGACTTCTACAAAACAAATTTCATTATATACACTTGTCTTTTACTTCAAACTCAGGTCAACTTATTTAATGTCACTCATTTGATAAAACCACAAATTACTGATATCCACATTCAAAAGAAAGTCACGATTCAAATGTCTAATTTAAATAGAAAGTCATAAAATCTTTTGCAGCACTGGATACTCTGCTGCATCTATAATACCCACACATACATTGCCACTTTTGGTAATACCAAAGCATTAAATGAAAGTAAAAATTTGACAAGCCAAACCGCAACCACTGTCAACCCAATCAAATTAGAGTTGCACAAATCCCCTCGCTTTCGTGTAGGTAGACCCGTCAATGTGCTACTGCTTAATTGCAGGGATCAACTTCTCTCCAGCATTTTAGACTCCATCCGTTTGGGAAGTTTTTGTGCGAGCTTAAAGTGAGCAGTCTTTTTTGAGAAGTGGTATTAACAATGATTATTAATAAGCCTTATATGCATGTATTGCGAACATACACTCCACGATCTGGATTAACGATGTGTGGTGCAGTACAAGGTAGCAAGCATGTTTAGTGCAAAACAAACTCAACGATTTCTAATCTAGCTNCGCTTTCGTGTAGGTAGACCCGTCAATGTGCTACTGCTTAATTGCAGGGATCAACTTCTCTCCAGCATTTTAGACTCCATCCGTTTGGGAAGTTTTTGTGCGAGCTTAAAGTGAGCAGTCATTTTTGAGAAGTGGTATTAACAATGATTATTAATAAGCCTTATATGCATGTATTGCGAACATACACTCCACGACCTGGATTAACGATGTGTGGTGCAGTACAAGGTAGCAAGCATGTTTAGTGCAAAACAAACTCAACGATTTCTAATCTAGCTCAGTATGAAAAGAGTGCATTTTAATTTCACATTAATTTGAGCACGTCCCTCTCTAAATATCAATCAAGGCTTGATGGGGAGAGGAATGACATGTGAGCTGGTGGCTATTTATATATTCATGAAGAAGTTTGAGCATGTCCTGCTAACTCGGTTCTGAAGTGGACAAGTGAGGCATGGAAAATTAAATCAGTATTTGAAATCTGTTTTTGTCTTTCTCCGTCACTGCTTCTCTTGGTGCCAGCTTTAAACGTTATATCCACAGTTTGGGATTTTCTCCTCCAACCCTTTTCCACTTCCATGGTTCGTTTCACTTCCACCACTGAACCCGTGTACCCCAACAAACAAGAAAGGAAGCTTAGAAATTGTACTGCAGAACTAGAAGTAGTCAGCCGCTGAGAATGATTTTTTTCCTTATGAATGTACTTAAGAGTGAGAAGAGAGGAGGTGTGGTTGTGGTCGAGAATGCTTGAGTGAAGAGTAGGGGAAAAAAGATTTTAAAAGCTTGACACTCACACCACACGGCCAACACACACTCACTCGAGAGGTACACACACAAAATTTTCCTATTTACTGTGCATTTATACTGCTTCAAGTGATTTTTGCTTGGATAGACCTGGCTTTCAGCTCTTCTTGAAGTGTTGACTCCCTGAGGCTAGACTGCGTAAATTATGGAAATAGGGCTTATTTAATTTCCCATTTAAAAATCGTTGACAGCTCGCAAAGCCAAGTCAAGCCAGGCTAACGGGAGAGAGCAACGAAGCACAAACATTTCCTATTCAGAATGACAAAGACAGAAAATGGATGTAAACTGGATAAGTATTTTGCGGTTGGGTTGGTTTCATTTCGTGGATCAAATAGAATGTCTTTCAGTTTACCTTTCTGAGCATGTTTTATTAATAGGAGTTTGAATGCTGTGATATGGATTACAAGAAGAGGGAAATGCTTGATTTATTACCTTTCCTTCTGAGAATGCTCACCACTTCCCAGTGCAACGTTGTTGGGTAACAGAAAAGAGAAAGTGTAGTGACGCATGCAAAAACTTTGCTTCCGGGATTGAGTTTACACCTAGAATTAGATGTATTTAAGATATTAGTTTATTTACCCTTCGTTTAATCTTCTGAAACTAATACCCTTGTTTTCACTGTAGTCGACTTTTGCATCAAGAATTCATTGAGCAAATGCCTTTACACATCTTACGCATTCTGCTTTGTTTATCTTATAACACGTCAAATTACGAATTTTTAATTTTTATGAGCCTCCAGCTCATCATCGTTTTCAGAAAGAACCACTTAAATATGAAATCTTTGCTGCAATCCTATGCGTTGTGCTTCACTTCATTTGCACATGGATTGTGTGCTGGACATGTGCTGAATTTACCATTTGGTACCCCGTAAACTTTTTTCCCTTTAAGATATTAGTTTATTTACCCTTCGTTTAATCTCCTGAAACTAATACTCTTGTTTTCACTGTAGTCGACTTTTGCATCAAGAATTCATTCAACAAATGCCTTTACACATCTTACGCATTCTGCTTTGCTTATCACTTACAACACAACAAATTACGAATTTTTAATTTTTATGAGCCTCCAGCTCATCATCGTTTCCAGAAAGAACCACTTAAATATGAAATCTTTGTTGCAATCCTATGCGTTGTGCTTGCCCTTCATTTAGAATAGCAGGGAAGAAGACGTGAATAACTGTTTTCATCGCGGTTGACAATGTTGAAGAAAAACAGAAGAGGAGTTATAAAACTGCTAGAAGAGATTATTTCAGGACGTGTTAAAACCTTAATGAACAAGTCCAACAAGGACTACGAGATGATTATGTTGGTGACAAGATGACAGTTCTGATTTACTACTTTCATCCATATCCCCTCTTCCTTCTACATTTTTTTTTGGCCAGTGCATAACTACATATGGCGAGAAGGTGCATTGCATTGTTTCTCTTGAAAAACCACCATAAAAACTACATAGCTCTGATGAAAAAATAAACTCTTTTCGTTTATTAAAAAATGGAGCAAGATATTTTAAACATTTTTAATACATCAAGATACAGGTAAATATTGAGCGTTTCTTTTACTCTGTTTCATTTTTATTCTAGTAAAACCACTCTTTGTACGGATGAGGCAACGCCAAGCGGAAAAGCTCGTGGCCGGAAAAGAGTACCGTTTAGTTTGCGAAACTGCCGGCTCAAAACCTCCCGCAATTCTGAAGTGGATCAAAGGAGGAAAAGAAATAACACACGTCAGCACTCAGGTTTGAAAATTTATTTCATTTGATCAACTCAGGTCAGATCTAGATCATTTATTACAAGCAAAAAGGAAATTGAATATTTTAAATCAGATCATCTACATGATTATCATCATGCATTCACATTTGTAGTAAAAGGAGAGGAAGACAGTGACTGAGAATAAAGCACTTTCTTTCTTCCCTCAATGGTCTTGCGCTTCATGCATGAAATAAGATCATATACCGAATGAAGACCAGAGGCAACTTTTTAAAAATATGCTTTCTATTCCTGTTCCTTTTCCGATTTTTTCATGCATACTTTCTCTTTTGACCAGAATCATAGAATTTAAAAAGAGGTCTCATATACTAGAATGTAACTACATTTGAACTGTGAGCAAAAATCTTTACGAACGGTAAACGTATTTTTTTATACTTTATGCCGTTTTATTCGTTCTATTCTTTTCCTGCTGCATTGCATCAAATCAGAATCGACTGACTTGATTCTCGATGAAAGCATTCCAGCTTGCTCACATAATATGTGCAAGTAAACTCAGGACGACGGAAAGAGAAGAAAGTCTGCACAAAAAAAATTGCTACTTTATCTATGTATAAAAAATAAAAAAATATGTATTTCCTACTCTTCTTTGAGGCTTTACTCGAATTGGGAATATTTACGCCTTCTTGATCTCCCATAAATGATTTTTACTCATTCATGGAAAGAAGAGCGATGTTTCGTGCGTTCGTTCGTTGGCTATACGGTTAGTGCTATTGCTACTACCGTTATGTTGTTGTAAAGTATTTTTCTTGGGCTCCCTTCTACGACTACTTTACTAAGGCTATACATCAATCGTTTCTCAAGTCAAAAAGGGAAAAGCCATTCCAATTTGCAAGAAAAAGCTAGTTTCCTGTCTTTCATTCTTTTCTAAGCAGGCACACTTCACCACTACTACGAACATATTTAAGTAGCTTTTCTCTATCTTTTCAATTTGCTCATGGTGTGGTGGCACTACCAAAGCAGGAGTAAAAAATGGTGCAACAAAAATATTTTTTGGGAGGAACTGGGAAGCACTTCATCTTCCCTAAAAAAGAAGTTGCTACTCCTAGTCAAGGCATATTTTACAACAACGTTCAGTTCGGAGATGGTATATTTTCCTCATTTCTATCAGACATGAAACTTATGCGTGCAAGCGAAACCAAGTTTACTTTAATTTTTTTAACTTGCATATAAAAACCTAACAAGCAAGCTATGAAATTGAAATCTATAGAGAACTTTGAGTGCATTATCCCAATTTTCTGTGAAAGGGAGAGACAGCGAACACTTATTTCTACATAAATTACTTTAACACTCTCAAATTCCAAAAAGCGGTTTGCTCCCATAAACCAAGCCCAAAAAGGTTTCAAAAGAATCTCTTACGAAACATTAGTGGAACATTATTACGAAATTATAATAATAATAATACAAGCAATAAAACATGCATGTTCACATGTGCTCACTCATAGTAGCGTTTTCCCCAATTTTTATTTAACCAGCAAGAAGCATTGGAATAACCCACCCGAGTTGCATGTACTCACGCAATGATACTTCTACTTATTGAGGGAGTTTATTTTTTGCATCATTCAATTCATTGTATTAGTGCTCGTACTTGAAGAGATGATGACGATGAGGATAAGGATGATGTTGATGGTGATGGGAAATAAATGTTCAATATGAAGTAATTTTGTAACAGTCAGAAACGACAACGTTATCGCTCTCCTCGTCGTAGTGGTAATACTCGTTACTCATATTATGATACTCCCTCTTGGTTTCTTTCCTTTTCAAGTAATGTAATCGAAATGTGAAATCTGCTTTTCTTGACTTGACTTCATACCACCACCATGGACGACACGATGATCATGATGATGCCTATGACTCCTTCTCTCCCACTTACTTTCCCATTGATCAGTGAGGCTATCATCACAAAATTATAAAGCCAAAAGGGAAGTAAGACCACAGCCTAATTCCATCTGAGCATTAGAAATCTTATTGAACTTGCATCCAACCACACAGAAGAGCAAGGAACTTTGGGGAAAAGTTTTTTTTTTCTTGTGTAGTGATAAGTATGATTAATGGTAAAAACCGAGAACGAAAGGGAGAGTGGTAGGATATCTGATCTTGTTGCAAATGTATTTCCCATTCATTCCAACGAAATATGAAGTGAAATGCAAGTATGTACATGTTCAATAAGAAGGGATCTAATAATAAGGACATGGAGTACTCCGTATGGAGTACAGAGCATCAGAGTAATGCTCCAAAGCTGTTCTTTTTGCTGTCTGCGGTGGGTGTAATAAAAATGACACGAGTAATACAATCACCACTCGCCTGCCACACAAACCAGAGCTACAGACTAAAGTGGTGCGGACATGGACATTATTACATCTCCAATATTTTTCGTATGCATCCCGCAGGAGAAATCCTATCTTTTCAACGCACTCATACAGAACTTGACCAAAATTGCCGCATAAAATCTTGTAGTTAGATTTTTTCGGCGTACAGCAGATGACTGAAGATAGTGGGATGGAAATGATTCTATGGAAAAGTACTTAAAATGACGTAAGGATGGGTCGAGAGAAGAGGGAGATCCAGGGTAGCACTCAAAAATACGTCTCTTTTTAAAAAACTTTACTGTTGCGGAGAAAAATGAGAACGTTCATTCGCATGAACATTGTTTTAAGTGGCATAATCTCGTGAAAGCCCATTAAGAATGGTCCCTCCAGGACCGGACACAATTTATTTCGTCGCATTCATTTAACTTCTACTCTACGCTTTAGTCCTAAATATGCATGGCTTTGCTCTTTGCTGAAGACATTACAATTCATGTGGGCATGGTTCATTAGCTTTACAAACGAGGTTACTACAAGCCGGCGTTAACAAATTTATTTTTACATTCGTGGTTCTACTACTCCACTTCGTTTCAAAATGAACGAATGAATTAGAAGATGACTCATATTGTGCAATGCAGCTGATTAGTAGACGCTCGTTTTTCATCACTGACCAAAATAAGTAGAAATGTTGTAGTATAACGAGTCGATAGTCGATGAGATCCTTTGGGCACAAAAAAGTCTCGTTTTTCTTTTATAGGACAAAAAAAACAGAAAAGAGGGCATTCAAACCTATTTGCATTTAATTTTTACATGTGAATGAATAATTTGACATGAATTTCAAACTTCTCATTTGTTGTTTTCCACCTAGGATTTGGATGCTGGAAATATTACACAGAGTACATTTCTGTTCATACCATCGCCGCAAGACAATGGAGCGTCCATAATATGCAGAGCTAGAAAATCCATGGCTAAACCGATCTCACATCCTGGAAGAAATTTGGAATCTTAATGTTGTTTGTAAGTTTCACGTTTTTCTACTTCCCTAATCTCTTTTTCATTTCTTTATGCTATTTTTTATTTGCAATTTGCCTTTTTAAATCTTTCTCCATCCGACAGAATACACATGCAAGTAATGATTGGTTTTTAGGAAGCAGCGCAGCTGAAATCGCATAGGTCTGGTAAAAAAAAATAGATTACGTCAGGAATGATTTTTACATATGCCGACAAGCTGTGTGTTGTGGTGAAAGACGGATAAATTAGTTTAGGCCAGTAACAGGAAATGGATGGACTTTTTGCGGAATTCATGATGTATCCCATGTGAGTAGTGTAGAGCTTGTGTAGTATTTATTTGCATTTTAAGTCAGTTGAGAGCGTCAGCCAGTTACGATGAGGCAAGAAAAAAACCAATGCAATATGCGTATGCATTCTGGTATAAGTTGAGCTACCCCCTACTAGTAGCACGCCATCACATTAGATCGTTTTTCCTCCTGCACAAAAAGAGTAGGTATATTAAAAGGAAGTAAAGGAAGACAGAGAAAATATAACATGGCAGCTAATTTCAAAGTCTCAACTTGTCTGGTTTTTCCTCTTTCTCGGGGAAGGAAAAATAAATGAAAACAGAAAACTCAATAAAGAACCTGAGATGACTAAAGGATTTGTTGTGAGAGACGGAATGAGATGAAAAAGTTACGCTGAAAAACTATTCCACTCAAATTCAAAGAAAGTTAACGAACACACAAGGATTTACAAAGGGCGAATGAATGAACGCTGCAAATCTACATCTGACTGACTGACTCAGAATATTCAAGTCGCTCGTCCGTCCTCCTGTCGTGTTTAGTTCTTCTTTCCAAAAATGAACTGAAAAGTAAAAAGAAGATGCATTCTGGATCTTCTCGTTTTTTTATTTCCCATGTCCTTAACTTTATGCGTAAATACACGTATCAGTAAGTTGTTTGAGGATGCATGAATTCTAATCATATAATAATACTTTCTTCTTACATGTGTGCCTACTTATTTATGCTAATCCTCTCATGGTTGTAGAGTAGTGCAACCAAAAACTTTGGATTTTTTTCTATGTGAGGTCTAACAAGTTTGTTTTGTTCGTTGATTGTGATAGTATATACCACTTAAGCGTATTATTTGGTGACTTTATCTAGGGAGACGAGGGATTATTCTAGAACACATATTTTGATGCTGCATGCATCACATCACAAAATCCATTTCTTGATTTTGCGTGAAGGTTTATATGCTTACACGCGTGATTTTTTAAAAGAAAATGATGCACCCTCGTCACAGAAACCACTGCAACAGTTTTTTATGTGATTTCATTGTAACTCTATTGAGAAGAGGTTTTTTGTATGCACATTAGTAGGTAGTTGATTTCTTTGCTGATTCAAAACGAAAATCCCTTTTTTCTACTGTGATGCTTTCTCACTTCCATCCAACATGACACAATCCGAAATTTGATCAGTTCATGTGACGATGATGATGATGAGAATTGAGACGGGGGAAGTGCATGCAAAGTGATATGGTAAACTTGAAACGAGTTAAGGACGCATGTAAAAATATATTGTTTCTCTTAGCCCAAGATTGCTTTTTGCATTCAGTCAAAAAGCATTTGAATTCCATTGACAATTCATAGAAATCTCCTTTTGTTGACACGCATATACACAAAAATGGGGAAGGAGAAAGAAGGGAAAGTTCTAGTGCAACAACATTAGAAATTCGATGCATGCATAACATTCATCCCTTGTTATTGTTATGAAATTTCGATCGATTCACCTTTCTTTTCCCGCACCTACCTACTTACACTTTTTTGTTCTTTTCGTGTTTTACAGTGTGTTGTTTGTGCAGCATGGAATTATTCTATAGGAGCAGTGTAGTTGTTAGATGCATTAAGTTTGCATAAAATGAGACAATGCAAAGCCGAGCGTCCTCTTTATAGAGAATTGTGATACGCATTTTATTTATTTGATGAGAAAAGAACACACCAACTTCTACGCTAGTTTGCTTTATTCCAATTGTTTCCTGTCTCCTGCGGATTTCCTCCTTAAATTTTAGCTGGAACTTGGGACATGATTTTTCTCCCTGTGTGATGCTACACAATGCATACTGCATTTTTATGGGATAATCTTGACAAAAAAAAACAATGGAAAGTGTAAGAGAAAGGACTACATATAGCTTTGTACTTTTTAAAAGAGATGAAAAAATCAAAGCATATTTCCGCCCTTTTAAACAAGTTTCGAGTTTCACCCAAGCTCGAGCTCTAACCCAACAACTCGACTCGGTCGGTGAACAAAGATATGGAAAATAGGAAAGCTACAGGGACCATACAGGGAGAAAAGGAGAGGAAGGAAGTGCTAGGGAGAACCTCTTCTCCTTTTTCTATCTGTCTGTTGAAGAAAGATAAACAAAAACGCAAGGGCAACTCTTGTGGAAAAGAAATGCACCTTAAAAAGATCCATAACTGTAGAAAGAAAAAAAAACATTCTGAAAGATGTTTAATTTAGCTTAACTAGAAAGAATAAGGTTCGTATACCGCATCGTGCACCCTAACTACCTCTTCCAATTATGTACGGTGCGGTGCGTGAACTTTTTGTAGGTAAAGTGGTTGACGAAAAAAGTAAGTAGTCAAATTGGATACTTGAAATTCGAAAGGTAGAATCAGAGCCGCCTACTTACCATTTTTCAGGGTCATGACGAGATATTCCCGCTGGAGTGATTTGGAAACGGGAAAATGTTTTTAGTTATCTAAAGTTAGCTTTATAAAAATTGTTCTTATTCCAAATAGTTGTGGGGAAAGAGGAAGAAGGGAGGAAAAAAGTGGGGAATAAGATGAACAAGAGATTCACGCACATCTTTTATGAAAGCCGGCAGAAAACCAGAAAAGAAAACAACCCTATTATTTTGATACAATTGTTAAAAAGTAGAAATCGTAAGTGCTTTGCCGATGAAACTGCGGATTAAATCAAAAGAGGGTAAGTGAAGGATCCGTGGAAATAGTGAATGGATGATGGCAGCAGCAGGGAAATGTGGTATCGCTTTCCATTCCTCCGTTATATTATAATCTCCCCCGGAATGGTGGGTGGATGATGGCAGCAAAAATCTATACCACTACTACAATGGTAGTATGACTGTTGAGATAATAATACTACTTGGAATGGGCGGATGACTTCCGTTGTTAACTCTGAATATGTTTTCTATTTTACGTTCTTTTCTTTTTCGTGTCTTCTTTCTCTTTCCCTCGCGATAAAAAAACTACTCAAGAATAAGAGCACGACCTCGTGGCAGCCCATGATCAACCTGTGCCTGAGAGTGAGGAAAAAAAACTTTGTACTTTACAGAACCTGTCTTTTTCGTCTCTTGTCTTTTACTTTTCTCCGACAAAGTTTTTTTATGAGTGGCAAAAAATATCGCTGATGGTGGATGTGCCTTCTCGAATGAATATATATTTAGGGAGTAAAAACGAAATAAGAAGGGACATTAGAATGGAAATCACGTCTTGATTTGTCTCCTGATGAAGACTGAAGAGTGAGTGTGTGTACGGTGCAATGACTTTTCAAAAAAAAAAAAGTTTTTCTTTTTGCCTCCCTTCACACATGCCGTAATCCAAAAGAGCGAAACACACAGCAAAACTTGTCGTCGTGAAATAAGGTTATGCATTAGGGAAAGAAGAAGAAGACTGACAATTCAAGTGCTCCAACTTTGACTTTTCTTTCCCCCGTCTTGAATTTTTCCTTCCAGGGGCGCATCATTACATTTCAATAGTTTGTAGTTTGTGTAGGTTTTTATCTAAAGTTAAGCCTATGGAAAAGTAAGCACGTAATCCATGAAGAGGGAAAATTGCAAAACGAGCAGGTTCTATAGGCACGTTGATTATTAATGATTATGTTGAAAACAATCAAATTGTCATGTTATGTTGTACCTGGTATGCTGCACAAGGGTTTTGCAAACCTTTTTTTCCTTTCTACCTTCGTACGATCCGCTAATGCAAAGTTTTCAATGATCAAGTAATTTAATAATAGATGCCCTATTTTATTGTTCCAGATCCTCCGGATGTTAAGCTGTCACTGGGAAGTACACTCAACCCAATGGAAATCAAAGAGGGAACTGATGTCTACTTTGAGTGCAAAATATTCGCAAATCCGAAACTTTCTCGTCTGGTGTGGCTATTCAATGTAAGTGTCTTTTTGATTGACGATGACTGTTGATTAACAGATTTACTTTAATTTCATGCTTCCATTTTAGTGACAAAGTACTCTTATAGGTACATCTCTCTGGTGTGTTCATTAAATGAAATGCATTTCTTCAAAATTCCAAAACTTACTACTAATAAATGGATATATTGCATGGTTTTGTTTTCAACAATATTCGAAGCTGAACTTTGAAAACGGACCGCTAGCAGACCAGTATGCTATTGCAAGAATTTTTGCAAGTTTTTTAAAATGCCACCACCAACGAATGTACTTTTAAACAGCCATATCTAAGTGGCGTAAGAAGATCGTAAAGGTATGAAATGAATGAATGTAAAATTCAACCGCTACAACTACTAACTTTTGCTGTGATACTACGTGTTGGATAGTTGGGTTTGTGGCAATGAGAAAATTTTAGAGGGTAATAAATTCTCTCCCTCTATTCTCATCTTCTCGTTGCATCATCATTCCGGAGTGGTGATCATGCAAGCCAAGGGAAAGCTGTTATGATTCCCACCTTCCTTTTCTGCAACTGCTTTATTCTCCCAAAAAATAAGTGCAGTGGCGTTGGTTGGTTGTCGTTCGCACAGCTCTGTATGCCAAGTAGTAAATTTCTGTAGGACAGGAGTGTGAACCAAAGCAAAGTGGATTAATGCTGTTGGAATTGCCTCTTTTTGTGTTTTATCAACCAACTTACACACTAACACCACCACAAACACAAGCAGTCAAGAAATCTTAAGTGTCACTTTGCCAAACTCAAAGTAATTTATGAAGTTTATGATGCATCAATTATTCAATTTTATGTCGCTTCCGTTGAAAACAATAGGAACATAAAATGGGAAGGGAACAGAGGCATTAAGATGGGCCTTTCTATTCTATTGACTGCATTCAAGGATTTTTGGATGATATGGGAATAAGTATCGAAAGACAAAAGAACTTTCGCCTATTTCAAGCAGGAAGTGAGAGCTTTGAACGGTGAATGAACGAATGAATGGAACGAAAATGAAGAAAATCATTGAAGCCAAAAATGGAGATGACTAAAAAAAGAAGAAGAGAGTCGACGAGAGAGAAATATAATCAACTCCATTGTTTCTCACTACTGCTATTTTACATCCACTCACTCAGTGGCTAATAATGTTTCGAAGGGAAGATTGAAGTTGTAAATAGAAAGAAATGAATCTCATTCATTTTTAAGTGCTATAGAGTATGGTCCAGGAAAAACTTTTAGCTTTTTTATCATGCGTTTCACAAAAATTGGCACTTTCTGTTCACCTCACAAATCCATAAAACAAAGACCTCTGTGTAATATAACGCATTACCTATCTACAAATATGGATGGGGAAGGGTCGACGTCTGCTGTGTCTGTGAATGAAAGAACGCGAATAATTTAAAAGTTGGGAAGGGATCGTAAAGAAAGAGGGTGTAAAAATTTTTCTTGGTTGCATGCCTAAAGATTGGAATATAATGGAAAGAGAAAAGAAGTTTTACGTCTTCATTTTCCACAATGCTCTCCCCATGTGGTGGCAGTGGTACTCTTTTTTCTCTAATATTCTTTTAATAGACCAATTTATTGACTGTTATACACGATGCAAGTAATGGAATGTAAAGGGGGTCCCCAATCGGGGGCAACGTGGGACATGTATATACATACCTTCCTTAATCGTAAGTAAGTACACAAACACCCGCAAAGTTTTAGGTAGACACAATAATTTATGTGGGACATCTTATTCAGATTTTAAGTCTGGTTTTGGGACTGATGCCAATTAAAACAAAAAAATGAGTAAATCTTTAAGATCTCATGACAATCCACGAGAAAGATTTAGCAACAACTTTGCACAATCCGAATCGATTTTTGTGTTTTGTAAAGAGTTCCCAACTATCTATGAGTTATTGTTGTATTGAGAGGTCAATGGAAATTAATGCCTAAAGAAACTGCTGCTTTAGTTTTATTAGAAACTTCACTTAAAGGGTTTTGCCAGTTGTGGAGGAATGAAAATGAGTTTTATTGTCCAACTATAATTTCCTTTATGAAACTATATGAGGATGGTTTTTTCAACATTCTTCTCAATTTTCGGGTGCCAAAGGCGAGAAAAAGGGACTCACGAAGGCTGATACTTTGCCTTTGGTCTGAGTGTACAAAAGGGGCCAACAATTTCTTGCGTTCTTGCCAAGTGAAGTCAATGTGTACTATTTACTGCCAGATCAAGTACTCCTAAAGTGTTATAGTACTTCATATAGCAAGCAGATCTTTTCACAGCTTCCATGAGATGAAATGCTGTTTGTGTTTGAAGTGCTAAAGNAATGAGTTTTATTGTCCAACTATAATTTCCTTTATGAAACTATATGAGGATGGTTTTTTCAACATTCTTCTCAATTTTCGGGTGCCAAAGGCGAGAAAAAGGGACTCACGAAGGCTGATACTTTGCCTTTGGTCTGAGTGTACAAAAGGGGCCAACAATTTCTTGCGTTCTTGCCAAGTGAAGTCAATGTGTACTATTTACTGCCAGATCAAGTACTCCTAAAGTGTTATAGTACTTCATATAGCAAGCAGATCTTTTCACAGCTTCCATGAGATGAAATGCTGTTTGTGTTTGAAGTGCTAAAGATTACTTCCGTTTGCACCAGCAATACTTAGACATAAAATTGTCGTCTAAAAACTGCACTTTATAGATTCTTCTTTTCTATCAGGCTCCCAAAAAATATTGGCTTTTATAATTGTGCTTCCAAATAAAATACGCAATTCCTTTCCTTTTTAGACAGTTCCATCCGACCTGACTACGATCAATTTAGAATGAGATGCTTTTTGACACGCATTTTACACTTCAAAAGTACATTAGAACGACTATGCCTGTTCTCATTGTTCAAATGACAAAAATAAAGGATAAAATTGGTTGGAAACTTTTTCTTGCGTCCGTATCCTTCCATTTCCTTTCTTTTACTTTTCCGTTCCAGCCCATCACCTTTCTTAGATCTGGAAGATCGTCCATGTGAAACACCTTAACTACCACTTAATTCCCGTTTATGGAGGCGTAAAACACTTTCAAAAAAGATTATTTGCCACGCATTTCGTGATTCTATAGAACTACTTTTTTTAAAATTTTTCTGTCAGGTCAAAATCTGCTAAAGTGAGTGACGGTGGCAAAATGCAGACTTACAATATTTAACTTAATAAAACATAAAAGCGTAATTGATCCTGCTAACAATAATAACTGATTGCCAGGTCAAGAAGTTTTAAACAATAAAGGTTTTTGGTTTATGCTGTGTATTCAATGCAGATATTTGCCTTCGATGGCACCTATGAACTTTTGCTCAAGACCATTCTAATCAATGTCTGATCAGATAGTTTGGATTAGATTCACCCAATTTCAACGGGATTTTCTTACTGTTCAAAATGTTCCATTCGACAAGATTAATTGAAGTGCACCTTTGTCACAAAGGGCTTTCATGAGATGACGCTCAAGTTTATGTGTGCCGGCGAATGATTTCAGGACTATAGTATGGCTTCCTGGTCACGTCTAGTTCATGACCAGACTTCTCATGAAAAGTCAAAGTTATCCAACTCTTCGCTCTTAATTGGAGAAACAGTTGTGAATGGGAGTCGGTAATTTGGATTCTTTTATATGTAGTTGTTGCACAAACACGTCTGTTAGTGAGAAACATTCACTTCCATTCTAGACATACTTTTCGATCTATGCTCTAATTTCAGATTTCAGTCGAAAGAATACATACAGTTGAGTGTTTTGCTCCAATTGTTATGTCATCATTTCTAATGATACAACTTCGTATATACTTAGGTAGTAAAGATCCTTGAATCAAATAAATCTAAAAATGTCTGGAATGTACTACTACTTCCAGGAAGCTAGATCATTTTTTCAGAGTCTGGCTCAATATTAGTTACCTGGGATTGGTAGGCGCAGAGTTTTCGTTTACTCTAGAACTCTGAACAATCTCAATAGGTACATAGTTCTTGGCATTGCAAATGTTGAAGTCCTAAAAGTACGCAAAATGATTTTGGTTTGCTTTTGCATGTTAGTTTCACTGTTACGATACGAATTACTCTGAACAATCTCAATAGGTACATAGTTCTTGGCATTGCAAATGTTGAAGTCCTAAAAGTACGCAAAATGATTTTGGTTTGCTTTTGCATGTTAGTTTGACTGTTACGATACGAATGTTAGACAAAGTAGGTAGCTAAAACTATCAAATGCACACACAGCTGTAATAAGTATGCTTCTTCAGGCAAAATTTTTCATTTCCGGATCGCCAACGGAAAAAAAGAAAGCACAAATGAAAGTGATAGTTTATATATATTTTGCTTGTTCTTGAATGCTATTCTAAAATAAATTCACCCTTCGTTCCTAACAGTAGGTCTCGTCTCGTGCTTTTTCCTTTCTGTCATACAACATGTTTCTGTCTCCATGCGCCTGGTTCTGACTGAGCGACAAAAAAGAAGGGGTTAAACGTTGAGCCATCTTAAGCCCAAAGAATTAAGAAAGAGGAAATTTTCTCTTGTCATGAAGAGGAAGTAGAAGAGGACACGAGCTATTTTAAGCCCAACGAAGGAGAAAGCGAATAGTGCAAATGCAAGTATAAAAAACTTGGTAGACTTGTTGAAGCTTGAAGAATTTGGTGAGACGATGCATTTCATAAGAATAAAAACTATTGCGTGTATTGCAATACCACCATTGCAATCCAATTTCTAAGCACAAAGAAAAGATTTCCAACATCTCTTTAGTTTCGTTCGTCTTGTTTTGCTTCCTCTATGCTTGATGGGAATCGTATCACATCCGCCTCCATTATCTTGCATTACCTACATGTCCATTGAAAAAAAAAGACATTTTTAAGTTTTATTGAGGGAAGTGCATTGAAAAAGTTGGGAGCATATAGGGACAACATCTTTTATTTAGAGGTTTTTGCAGTGAATGGTTTTAAACGAAAGGTTTCATCACATTTCTCATTGACTGACTGAAGTCAATATCACTCCGTTACATTTCTATTGCTTCAAGAAGTCAACCGATTCAAGTCGATTGCATTTGAAGAAGTCGAATCTAAGCAGTTCACATTTAATGTGAAGTGCTATGCACTTTTGCCTTTGGAATGAAAGGGAAGGTGCAAGATCGTGGTTTGATAAGATTCAGGGGAAAATTTTTTCTCAAGCAACAAACCAAAATATTATCAATGGCTTCACCTTCTCTCTCTTTCAGTTGAACTGCGCTTGCTTTTGTCTTTTCCTCAATAAAAAGAGTGTGAGGGAGTAGCAGCGTCAGCATCGGCATCCCATATCATTTTCCTCAATCATTGACAGACTGAGTGACTAACAACCAAAGAGCAATTTATCTAGTGAGAGTGAGAATGAGAAAGCACAACACAAGTCGTACCTAAAAAACTACAAGTTTCTTTTACAAGTTTTGAATAAATGAGGTAGGATCATGATGAAGTTGTCGCTGTTGATGATGAGGATTGTATACATTTATTTGCTAGCTGAGAATGCAGTATTCCCATTATTGGACTTTGAGTGTGATGAGACGAACTTTGGAAAACTAGAGAGAGTGTGTGTGTGTTTAAGAGAGAGATGGAAACGGAAAGTTACTTTTCTTCTCTTCTTTTTCTTCTGAACGTGTCATTTCATTTATTTTGTTAATAACGAGAAAAGTCGAAATATCGTGCCAAATGAGAGTTTGGACTGACTTACTTAAGCTTCTCTCACGAGAAGAAAAATACGTACCTACACATTCACACATACATACATGCCTACTCATTCCTTCCATGTTCTTCTTCCCATGCCTCCTGCGTACATATGTGCATAGTACTTGTTCAAATTTATTGTTTAGTTTAGGTAGTTCAGCAAACCAAACTTTCACTTATGAATTTTTATGTAATTTGTACATGCATGCGTGAATGTGCATGCACTGAACAACATTCTATTATTTTACGTCGTTTTCGCGTTCGGAATCATTCTCATTGCATGACGCGGCTTTCATTTGTTTTTGATTTCACAACACTTCTTGATTTACTTTTCCAGCCGCTAAGTATATTCCCAGCCAAATGGATTCGGGATCGAATGAAAGAAACCTTTTAGGCAGAGTTGTACTGGTGGTGGTAGTAGGCAGTAGGGTATGCGTGTATGATTTTGAGAGTTTCCTTAAAGTCGCCACAAAGTACTTCCGGTTTCCCCGAGCTTACATTTGACACGCGAGGCTCTAAACTTTGCAAAAAGTCAAGAAGTAGAGCTCTACTGATAGTAATTCTCAGGAAAATATTATGCAATTTGGAATAAATGAATAACTCTTACTTGAATGGAAGAGATGAGATTGGCAAACATAAATTCGATTAGTCGAACAAAATTAACCACGCAGTTTGAGGATGTAAATTTGATACAATTTTAAGTTAAGGATGTAGCTCGTTTGGATAATATTTGTCAATATCGAGACGTAGTTTTGGCACCCCTTTCGCAGAAAGAATATGCAAAGTTACATACATTTTCTTTTTGTTAAAGGAAATGATGTTTAGTTGTGATCGAGGTAAATTTTTGAAATGATTGGATTTTTTGTAAACTTTAAAACTTTCTGATACTATGTAAACGTATACTTATCTTGCCTCCATCCATTTTAGATGATGACACACATAACATTACGATTCTCCGTTGTAATCTTTTTGGTGCGTCATTACCCTCACTACGTTTCTTTGAGAAAGGCTTGCACTATAAACCAAATAAACAGTGTAAGATAAGAAGAAAAATATTGGCTTTCCGCAAGTTTAAAATTGAGATGATGTTGAGAAGATAACAGCGGAATTGGCATTTTTATTATGTGGATGTAGCATTGTATGAAGCTACAACAAAGAGGAAATCATTGAAGCCAAGTTTTATCCCTTTTATGAGGATCATTGCATTAACTACAAATGTGTAAATTATGTGAAGTTCTACTACATTCACAAAACACTATAATATACATTTATTCATCCATTTCTGAGAGAAAGGATGCCTCTTCATCTGGAGGTTTTGTGTTGCCGCTCTTGGCGTGTGCCATGGCATTTGAACTATGCGTTTGCCCTCATATCATATCTCTTTTAACCGCTCGTGCCAAAGTGTTTAGAAAGAATGCAGGAATTTGTTGTTGTGAAAGTAATACCATTTCCCCACTTCAAAATCATGCATTTTCCTACTCTAAAAAGAAAATGGAAAATGCAAAGAAGAGCGATGAAAATATAGAAAATAGGAAGCGCATTAATATATCAGGAAGGATGCATACTTTTCAAAATAATAATAATAATCATATACCTACACACACATCTGAGTTTGAACTTCATTTCAATTCTTCTTCTTTGACTACAAATGTTTTCCATTTTGAATAAAATAGAACAACAACAACTGCTGCTACCCTCCGTTTTGTTCCTCTTGTCTTGAGTTAAAAAATAAAGAAAAGAAAATGCACGAGAGTTGGTCTAGTCTGGTCTGGTCGAGTGTGTGCAATAATCCATCTGCGTATTATTATTATTATTGTGTGCTTGGTGTGACAACAAGAGTAAAACAGCAGCAATATCAGGGCAACAAAAGAGACGCTTAATGTCCTCATGATGATGATGATGATGATTATGATTATTATACTTGTATAAGCAATAGTCTTCCTACTACCACTTATAGTAGCTGTAGTACTTGTTTTAGTTCAAGTTGTTCATTTCAACTTCCTGCTGAATACATTATAAAAAAACTGAAGGAATAACAACAATGGGCTTGCTTAGGAAGGTGCCGGTATTGTATTCTCCACTGAAGAAGTTTCATTGATATTCTTTCTGTTTTGCCTAAAATAAGTGTCGGCTTGCCGTGAATACCTAGTTGACTAAACAATGAAATGATATTTGAATGTGGAGGATTGTCGTGTAATTCCGTTGTGAGGCTTTCCACTTGTTTTCCTCTTTGTTGATTTTTCGGAGAAAGTCTAGAAAAATGTTAGAACTCACCTTTTTTTTAAAAAAACTGCACAACAAGAATCACTACCTTACTCACATTTAGAACGTGAAGGTAACATACTTATTGTGCACCTAAATATTATACAGCTTAAGCTTGATGAATGCCTAACTGGGACTGTGGTCGGAGAAGTGGGGGCTTTCTGAAAGGGTAAATTTTCTGGAGTTTGGTTACATATCGGAAAGGAAATACAAATTGGCAGCAACATACATTACAAATGTCGGATTACAAGTGTATTTCATATAAAAAGTATAGTTTCTTCTACGAACTTGTACAAGAAAGGTGGTAATGTTGCTCCTACGAAGTAGGCAACTAACTGCTTTCACCCTTATTGTGAGCTTGGCAGGTCCTTTTGTCTGTGAGAAAACTCTTATTTGTATTGCATTGTGAAGCATGTCATTTACGAAAAAATACATTGTTTGGCCCTTTCATTTTACAAAGAAAAATGTGGTTTTATCTATATCATTATGATTAGGTACTCATGTCAATGCAGTAGTTTTCTATCACTGGGCTTGGCTGGATGGAGTCTATTTCCAGGTGCAAACGTAATCAACCTAGAGTATGCTAAGGACGCATAAGAGCATAGCCTAGTTTTTATTCAAGATTATACCTTGCTTTTTTAAAACGCAACTATGATTGTATTGTATTACAATCTCAAAAATATTGCTAATGGTGTTTTCCCTGTTCATCAAAACGGGTCCATGCAAAATCATTGTTGTTCGTAAACAAAGTAGGACGAGGAAAGAACACCCTTGGAGAGTGTTTCTAGTCTTTTTCTGGTGAAATCGAATGATGTTTAATGGCTTTCCTTTGTTTTTTTTTTCAGGACGAGGAGTTGAAGCATACACCTGCGGCGGGGGTCATCATGAGTAACCAAAGTTTGGTTTTGCAAGGAATCAAAAGACAAGCTGGTGGAAATTATACGTGCATCGCAACAAACGCTGAAGGCTCCACGCCAAGCAACGCTCTACATTTAAGCGTTATGTGTAAGCTGAAGAAAAAAAAATGTTTAGCACTTTTTTTTTTTGCTAAAAAATATTCGAAGGATCATATATGTTCTGCAATATTGTGTTTCATCGTGCCTGTCTACATGACTAGGTGTAATTTGTGAGATGGGCGTTACCACTTAATCTCATTCATTGACAAGGAGGGAGTCAGAAAAGTTTCATTTTTTTGCCTTGCCCTTCACTCCTTCAACCCGATTACACCGTTTATCTTCCACACACACTTTTCATTCCTCCAAGAAAAAATACGAACTTAACAAGGGCAATTGAGCTTGCAGATACTTTCACCGAGAGTATGTGTTCAATATACTTTCGCGTAATGAAAGAGGATATGGCACCCAAAAAAGAAGATACTACTGATACAATACTTACCTCTCGTAGAGAAAACTTGTTTTTTTAAGGTGAGTAGGCTGGGTGAGGTATTAAAGCTTTTAGAGTTTTTTCATCCTTTCTCCCTCTTTCTTTCCTCATCATACGTTTATCAGAAAACATTCGTAATGTTTTCTTGCCTGGAGCTAATAAAAAGCTCTTGTCTAACCCTTTTATTCTGATGACTACTTTCTAGACGATGATCATGATCGTAATGATGATACAGTCGGGGATGAGGTATCACGGGCTCATTCACTAATACCTCTGTGATATTTATACCACCCTTATTTGCCATAAAGATACAAGGTCTTTCCTGAGGTGAAAAAGGACTTACCCAACCTAAGTTGGATTATGTGTTCTACACGTTATTTTGTTGGATGCACTGGCACTGCTACTACTTACTTTACCTCTCGTAAAAAAGACACACACACGCACGTATAATATTATTTTCTTTTCGTGTTGCACCCTTCACGCAAAATATACGGAGACAAGCTGAATGAAACAGAAAATAAGCAGCATCGAGATCGCAAATGCTTAATACTTACTACGACGATGATGCTATCACCTAAAAAGATCAAACCCTTTTACGCTGGAAAGGAAGGTAAAATGGCATAAGGGAAGGAGAAGCAGAGAAATAGGAAAAGTTAAAAAAAAAGAGAGAGACCGAGACCTTTTTTCATTCTTTAGTTCGTTTTTCTAGCTCATTTTTACTTATTGCCTTGCCTCATAAATCTAATCTACTTCACCAGCTTGGTGGAAAAAAGAGTAAGTGAGCACCTACTGACTCTTTATAAAAAATAATATAGTTCTTTAAGATCCTAATATCACATCCTCTTTAGAGAAAGGCCTAGAGGGTTTTTCCAACTTTAGGAAAGTTGGAGGAGACATAAAACTCTACAAATAAGGGAGAGAGGAAAAAAGTTCGGATTCTCTATTTTTTATGTATGGTATCCCGCTTCTAGCATGACTGGATGCGTGCACAAGACAAATAAATTTTCACACAAAAAAATTTGTATTATTCCGGGATTCATACAGAGTATATAAAACTACTTCATGCATGTCTTCATGTCCTTACACTCTTATCCGATGTTTTTGTATCATTATTTCTAGCCATTTCGAGGATACAATGCACTAAAACATAATATTTCACTTATTGCCTCTTGCAACCTCTGCCAGAGCATCCCCCTTGTTCATGAAGGACATTATGGGAAAGTATGTATCATTTATCGGTGCCAACTTCTTGGTTTCTAATCGAGTCTGGAAGCTTTCTGGCGTGGGCAATTCCTTCACCCCTCATTGCTCAGTTCTTCGAATCTACCTATAGAACAGTAGTTGTGAATGTGACATTCATTTTCACAATTTCATTGCGTACTCTAACCTGTTAACGTGGGTTAAATAAATTTCATTCATTATTGTGTTTAATTAATGATTTTTTCCAAATTAACACCACCTACCATTTCCGTGCACTGCACATATAAGACAGTGTAAATCCAAGGATTTTACCTAATCAATTCAAGTTTTTGGAGCCGTAATTCAAAATGAAAAATTACCTTGTCCATACAGCCACAAACTTTTTTCGCGTGTCTTAGCGCAGTTTTTTGATCGAAGGTCTAGAATTCAATCTCAGTTTATCCACCTTAACCTTGAATTATTCAGTGCAACACATCCAATCTTGTTCCATCAATTAGCTTAAAAG
>JAHZMX010002214.1:0-16982 GCA_027743895.1 Seira musarum | reverse complement strand
CGGGTTAGCAATTACTACTGGACTACTGCCATCATCTCTATCATTAGGTTGGTAAGCATGGTCGACTGCGATGACAAAGCCAGTCTTGTCCGCTTCAGAATTGTCAGATTGGGCTTGCTTCTCAGATTCAGATTCTGCAGGGACCCTTGTTTGTAATTCATCAACTTGTTGTGGTGGTTGTGCCGGTACTGAATCGGTTTCGATTGGTTTAGCATTGTAATTAGAAGGTGGTTGGGAGACTGCTTCCACTTCTGCGACATTCGTGGACGGTCTAGACGTTACCATCTCTATTTTGTCTGCGGAAGCCACACTGCTCTCAGGACGTCCCGTAGCTGCACCCGCACCTCCTTGGCCAAGATCCAGCAGAACTGATGAACGTTTTCTCGTTGATCCTCCACCAGTCATATCCTCATTTCCGCCAACGGCAGCTGAATTTAAGGGAACGGTTGGTGAGTCATCCACCTTGGAAGCTTTCTTTACGCGGAAAAGAGCATCTCCGGCTTCAGCGTTTTCAGGGTTGATTTCATACGTGCTTAGAGGATAGGCAAGGGCTACGCCTAAAACAGAAGAATAAAATGGTAAACATTTCTGAAGATGATTTGGTTTATACGCTTATTATTTTATTTGAAACAGATACCCAAGCATGCTGTGAAAACTAAAACGGCCGCGAATTTTTTAGCCATCGTTAATTTGACTTTGATTTTTTTTCCTTTTTTGTAAGCTTGGACAATATGTAGTATCTTGTGATTTTGTTTTTCTATTAATAGATAGTCTGAATTATCTAGAATGTTGATTCAACTTTTATCAAACCAGTAGGTTACAACATCCACGGGTGCAATTAAACTGAAGAACATTAATCATGCAAATTGAAACTTTTTATTGATGTTGTTCTATCTCTCAAATGACATTGGAATTAATTGGCACATGTGTTAATCTGCTCTTCATTATGAAAGGAATGTCGCCTGAAGGTGTTCAAAATGATCGTAATTTTATTTAATGTTTCATTTCTAACCATTGTTTAAATTAATAATCATCGTTAAATTTGGAATAAGTTCTTGATCGGATTATTGTTTTCAACTGTGTCTAAATTTATGGCATAATATGAAAAAATATATTGCGCACAAGGTTTTGCGAAACCAAACCGAAATTGTGAAATTTAATACATGCGTTGATTTTATTTTGCAAATGCACATTAAGTAGTTATGAACGGAATAAAATAAAACATGATCACTTTAATTAAGCGTGACAGTTAAACGCATATTGCGAAAGGTGGAAATGATGCAAATACTTAATTCATTTCATTCATTCTTAAGCATGGCTTGCGTGACACACTTACCAATTAATTAATTACTCAAAAAAATTTATTATACATACTTCCAGCAAAATTGCGATAAAAATTTGCTAAAACGAATGAAAATTGACGCATGGATCTGAGACACAGACAGACACGTGAAAATGAAAATGCCGGCTCCGGCTGGTGTATGGAATGTTTAGAGAAACCCGAAATTTTTCCTCTTAAACGTAACATAGGTGCCTAAATATTTTACGAAAAAATGAATAAAGACAAAATACCATCGCAGTCTTCATTGCCTAAGAGGTTTATTTTCACGAGTTCTATTATAAATCAGTTAGTTATTTTTAACACAGCATTCCCAAGCCTTAATGAATCATAGAACTTTAAAAAGCCATTTGGTTTGAAAGCTACAGGTTTTGAAAAATAAGATTGTTTTTCATATCTTAAGTCAATAAACATTCTTGAGAGTGTTTTTACAGAGATTCAACATTTCTCAATTGTCATCACATCACACTACAAAAAACACTTTTTGAAATCTAAAACTTCATCGCGTTCCAATGGAGATGTAAGCGTTAGCGTTGTTGTTAAAGGTCAACTCATATTCATGGTCTCCTCTTAACTGATCGTGAGAACAAAATAGGAATCATAAACGACGTTCGCATGCTATTATTACCAATTCAAATGTCTCACGTAAGTATTGAATGAAACAGTGTCAATTTCGAGATGAATCATTGAACTGTTAGGCGAGACTGGTAGGTGATCATCGTAATGACTTAATAACCGTGTCGTTAATAGCGTAGAGCTAGAGCAGGAAGAAGCTGTAAATAGTGAATAAAATTGACAATGACGCTGCTGTACTTGACTCTACCAATTACATCACGAAATCTTCGNCTATTATTACCAATTCAAATGTCTCACGTAAGTATTGAATGAAACAGTGTCAATTTCGAGATGAATCATTGAACTGTTAGGCGAGACTGATAGGTGATCATCGTAATGACTTAATAACCGTGTCGTTAATAGCGTAGAGCTAGAGCAGGAAGAAGCTGTAAATACTGTAGTGAACAAAATTGACAATGACGCTGCTGTACTTGACTCTACCAATTACATCACGAAATCTTCGTAATATGCATAATACATAGGAATATTCCGCTTCGACCATTTCGTATATTAATTTTCTCTTTTCGACAACTTTGGTGTTTGAAGGAACGGTCATTTCGATCAGCCAATTTTAAAAATCATTTTGCAAATTTCACCACTGCAGCCATATCTCGAAAATGCCAGGTAAAGTGTATCATTTACGATTTGGGGATGCCAAAAGTATAATTAATGTTTTAAAATACTGTCACGAACTGTTTATATATGTTTAAGTTCGATTGTCTTTACTGGTGGCCGTACTAGGGCTTTCGCTCTTTACGAAAGCCTTCGACTTCTGGTATTGGCAACCCCTCGAAAATCTTGATCTGGCTAATGTTGATCCTGTATGGGAATTACCAAACGCAAAATTTTACATTTGTGGAGTGGACATTTCAAACGAAGTTTTTATTGGGTCCTACCAATATCCTCTCCCCGAAGGCAACGAGAAATGTGCAATAGCCGACAGCGACAATCAACCCCTCAACGAAAGGGACAAATCAAAAATTAAAATTTTGAACTTTCCATCTGAGAAAGTGAAATGGCATCTTGTAAATAAGGGGGATAAAGTAAAAGAACTTGGGTCGCAGTTATTTTCAGTGGGAAAAGACCGCAAAGAAGATGAAGACAAGTTCATTTGCCGTTTTAAAACAGGCTCTGTAGGGTTCATTGGTAGAGTTCAGCCGCGTGTGAGTGATGACGCGTGCGTTGCTGGCACAAATGGCCCGGGTTTGTCTTCATTTGATATAAATATATATACCTCGACTAGATAAAAGATTTAAAAGTAAATCATAAGTTTTGTACACAAATTATTATTTGCATTTTTCGATTGTTTTTTACAGCAACGGGAACTGGCATTGCTGATCATTCTTATGAAATCCTACTAAGAAATCAGCAATGAAGACGTTTAGTAAGTTTTAAATAAATCGAAAAAATGACATTCAGAACTACTTCCGCAATACACTACATTAATCTTTATTTTTTGCCAACCCTGACCGATCAAAAGAATACTTTTCTAAAGATCGAGTAAGAGACTTTAAAAATGAATCAAATATTATACTAGATTTATACATGCTAGGCAACTAACAAATAAATGTACGATTGTATACCTATCTCATCAACGCGCAATTGATTAATCCGAAATTTTTCAGAGACGCCATATTGGACTACTCCTTGAAATAAAGGCCGTTAGGTCTCATCAATAGTCATCAAGTAAAATCTCATCTTCTTCATATCGCTGAATGGAAAATTAAAGTTAACAAGTTAAAAACATAGTTTATCATTGCAAAATGCCTAATTAAATAAATATATAATATTAAAAAGTTAGATGAAGTAGTTACGTGGTTCTCCAGAATTTCTTTTACTTCAATAATGACCTCTTTTAATCGCTAAAAAGAATATAAAATATGAATGTGAGTCAGTTCAACACAGAATGACTTACATTTTTACAATTCACTTACTTTTTTCAATTCCGTGTCATTTTTCCTCTGCTCGTATATATTTATCGGAAGTTTCGCCAATTGGTCGTACTTTGCTGATATATGTTTCCTCTGTATTAAATTTGGAATAAACAATTAAACAAGTAATATTTTGACAAGTCATTTTTTTTCTAAAATGATCGACTGACCAATTCATTCCCAAGACTTCCATCACTAGAAAATTGTACAATGAGTCTGTCTGAAATCAACTTTGGAATGTAGTCCTGACATTGTTTTATCATGTACTTGAAGTAATAGTTAACCATGTTCTTGATCAAGGATAACACTTTAGGATTTTCTAATTGCGAAAATTGTTGCTGCCGCTTCGAAGTAGGTAACTTTTGCGATAATGTTCTCAAAGGGTTGACCGGCAAATTGGGTTTCTGATATTGATTCGGTGTCGTAAGATATGATGCGTCAATGTCTACGAAGTTATTCAATGGAAATCCATTAGTGACCTTAGTGTTGTCCGTTTTATTCATTTCGTCTTCCTCATCCTTATATCCTTTTAAATTTTTGTCTAGCTCGTGTCTCAAATTTGCCAAATCATTTAGGAATTCTTGATCCAAAGAAAATACAGTACTAGCTTGTACACGAATGTAGTCTTTGATATGCGTTTCCACCTCTTCCAGCTTCCCATCTATCATTTTATTTACAACTGCCTTTATTGCTTTCCTCAAATCCGAAAAATACTCAAGAGCCTTCTCATTTCTTAAATTTCGATTTGCAATAGATAGGATCTCGTTATAGACTCGTTGAGCGCACTTTAAAGCAGGATCTTGAATGAGTTTTACTTGATTCTGAGCTAATTTGCGAAAGACGGCTTCCGGATTTGGAAAAAATGAGTCATATGAAGCGCTATTTCTGAATGCAGTTATGATCTGTGTGTCAGAAATGAACTTAGTAGACTGTTTCTCCACCTTCAACAAGTCAGCAAGAAATTCCTTTTCAAAAGCGTCCTTGATTTTAATTCCCCCATAAAGATAGTCATATTCCGGGCTTCTAGGAGAGCCTTCAATTTCCGTCTTAACATTATTTTCAAATCTGTAAATAATGTTGTCAACGAAATTTCGTTGGTCACCATCTGTCATGACATTGGGAGTTTCTTCTAATCTCTTTGTGCAACCGTCAAGAATTTCTTCCATGTCATTTCTTATTTTTGGTAGACACTTTAAAATGTGTTGCACCAGTAATTCATGAAGCTTCTTACGAAGGTAAGGCACTCCATTCACCGAAGCCAAATCGGGATATGTCTTTTCCAAAAACAGTTTTTCCTTCTCTAGCTGCTTTTCAATGTTTACATTCTTTTTTACTTCTTTCTGCGATCTATTGACCAGTCCAATTATTCCCAACCTCACCTGAACGTCTTTAGACGTTTTCGTTGATATATTTACGACAAACCCTTAATATCAGTTGCTCTACGTCCGATGGTTCTCCTCCAGATGCTAGTTTCTTAATTCCTGGAAGATCCACGACGGTAAGGGTAACCACGTCACAGGACGACACACGAATTATTACCGGCTTATCAGTGATTTCTCCATTGTTTGCATTCATTTTTCTCCGCAATTTTTTCTCGAGCCAAATCGTAATCTTTTACAAGTTCAACATCAGATTCATCGAGGAATTCAACCCCACTCTTTTCTGGATTTGTTATGGTGACCAGTTGAACAATTATAGGGCATTTTGTAACAGTTCCCGAGCCCCGAGGCAGAAGGGATCGTCCGATAAGACCGTCAAGAACTGAACTCTTTCCGGAGCTCTAAGTAAAATTTTTATACATTAACAATTTGGGAACTTACAAAATTGCAATACAGCATGGATATTTTTTCTGTACATAAAAAATCAAAAGAATTACCTGTGCACCTACCACTACAATTTGGGGCAATTGGATGTCAATAGTACATCCGGTAGATTGGTAACTTTGTAGTTTATTTACAAGTTCTATTACCTCTCGGTTGCTATCCATTTTGAAATTTTCATTCGTCAAAGTTTTAGCTGAACAAGTTTGTAGCGAAGTGAAAGAAGTACCCTATTTATCAGGACTATTTATATATAGATAAATTAGTGACATTTTATCATCACCAATTACCGAAACAGATATGCAAGTTGAAATCGTAAATAATCAAACATACGTGATTGAATGAAACGAAAAAATGATAACTTTATTATAATTTACACTTGTTGCAAATGTTCAATTGCGTCCTTTGGGATTTATCATGATCACACCACATAACGTTTCTGATGACTCTACAAACGAAAACGAGTGGAGGACGTAAATGACTTTTACACAAAGACACGGGTTGCATGCTGCCACGTGTCCTGATAAGGACAAACAGATAATGAACTCGCCGACAAGACCAACCACAAAGAGTTTCGAAGAAGATAAGAGATAAATCCAACAACAATATGAAGGTTTTCAAAATGACTTTTGAGCTTTCAAGTATTTTATTGTTTGCAGTAAATGTTTGTTGACAAGACCAAGCACAAAGAGTTTCGAAGAAGATAAGAGATAAATCCAACAACAATATGAAGGTTTTCAAAATGACTTTTGAGCTTTCAAGTATTTTATTGCTTGCAGTAAAGGTTTTTTTTGACATTATGTTGATAAATTGTTTCTGGAATGAAATAGGGAATGCATGCAAAAACAAGTTAGGTACATTTCGTTTTGCAAATTAGGTGTAATCACAAATTACGAAATCCGGCCACATAAAATAAAAGGCTTATGATTGTGGAGTCCTAAAACTGTTCCACTGTCAAACGTTTCTAATTGACATTAATCTCTAAAACTGAATGCGGTAAAAGAGCATTGTTGAATAACAAATGCCTCACTTAACGTTTAAGCCGGCTATAATTGATGAAAAATATTGATTAAAATCTAAGCGTAATAAAAACTGTCCCAAATACTGACCACTTTGAGGATTCAAAGCCATATTTTTCAGTAAATTCAATAAGAGATCCATGTGTCGCCTGAAATCTACTGAGAATTCTGAAACTTCTTTGGAAATTCCCTCATTCACCGGCACATCATTGGCTTCGCAACTTTGAATATGTTTACTGATGAATCGGACATAGTTAAAGCAGACCTTCATGATCTCGTCGAGAAAATGGCGAAGTTGTTTGGAGCTACGAAATGACTGGGCCAAAATACTGGTTTGGAAGTGCACATGAGCAACAAGGATCTGATCAAAATTTTCACTTTTTTCTATGGCATTACACAATATAGCATACTGGTTTTCGAGAACGTCTTCTTGAAGATAATGCTGCAGATGGTCGATAAAGAAGCTCATGACATTTCGGAGCTCCGCTGGACCCTGAGGAATCGGAAAGCGGAAAACACGCCGAGTGTCCACCCAAATTCTGTTCAATTCTATTTGCAAAAGTCGAACTTGTAGCAGGAATCTGAAGAGTTCGTTGTACTTGACAAGAGATTCTTGACTAAAAAGAATGTGGAGGGGCCACTCGTCTTCCATTTTTAGGGCGATTGAATTCATGACCAGCTCCTGAGTGGGTTTTGCAATGTCGGATGGCAGTTGAATATGAATACGCTGTAATATGTCATCTTGAACTTGGACACGGGTAGCTGCAAGGTTGAATGCTCTTTGAACATCAGCCAGAAGAGAGCTCTTCGCAAGAGACATGGTTTTCAAATTCACAAGGAAGTCGTGGAACAATTCCCCTCGTCCAGTTAAATAGAAGTCCTTAACAATACCGAGATGTTTTGGAAGGTCCGTTTCAGCAACCACAAGATGGTGTAGATCCTACATATAGCAGAATCAACATTTGATTTTATTTTGGCTTTTATCTTAAAGCTTCAAAATTAAATTCATAAAACATAAAAGCTACATCGCTTGACCTGACCTTTCCAACTTCTATAGAAATATCTGCTACTACTTCTGCAAGTTCCTCAATCCTAAATGTGTCCAGAGGCAACAGTTTAAGTTTTTCGAGAAAGTGTTGCTGCTTTAGTAAAATCGACTCTCTCGTTTCTGAAGAGATTAATAGACATACAAAAATTATGATATGATGGCTAAGGTTAAGGTGACTTATTCTTTTGCAATAAATGTTAATATTATCGCATGAATTATTGAAAACTTACTCTCTGAATTGCTTAGGATACCTATAGAACTCCCAATGTACAAAATTCTGTCTGTTAAAGGCACGGGAAAATGTGAGGGAACGATTGAGTAATCCACGTAAAACTTCTCATGAGAGTTATCCGTTTTCCCAATCATGGAGGAAGATAAATTCTTTGATGCAGAGGAACCTTTTGCAGACGATGAGTGACGACTTGAATCCAATGTAGAGCTATTGGGGGTGGAAGGTACAGAAACGTTTAACTGACTTGAATTCTGCAACTGCTTCACAAAAAATTCGTCCTTGGGATCTATGGAGATTTCCAAAAACCATCCAGCTTATAATTTGGTTGTAGAGGATTCTGTTGACACAAGGCACCAACCTAAATGGTTTACAAGAAAAGCATTAAATTTACAATTAATATGTAATTTTAATTATTACATGCATGCTTTTAAAACAGTTGACAAACGATTTTGTTTCTTCATGGCGCAAGAGTCACATACCTTTTTAGAATGTCTTGTAAGTGCACATTGTGGTCATAATCTGTCTTCACAATTTCTACAATAACCGCGGTGCTTCTTGATTGCGCTTGCACCTTGAGAATCATAGAATCCAGAATCTGGAAGATTTCTTTGAAAGGAGCCAGCTTTCCACGAATCGCTGTAACGGTCATGTATGGATTGTCGAGGATTTCCAACTCTAAATCGGCGATTTCTCCTTGATACTGCTCGAGAATATCACGGATTCCATTGCATAAAGAGCTAACATATAAGCCAACGAGTTTTTTTCTTCGACGACCGCCATTAAGAGTATCGCACCCGTCTGCACTGGAAGCAGTTTCCCCGCCCATTAGTGCTTCCGTTTCTGTTTGAGAGTGGTTAAGAGATGACTGAATATCTACAGAAATTCAATGTAATCAAAATTTTGTTATGAAACCGACAGTTATCATCATCAACAAAGTTGTAGCTAAAACAGAAACAAAGTTGCTTCGTTCCTAACCAAGTTGGAACTGATGTTCAAGAAACTGGTCGAGGCGCTTATACAACGAGCCCACCTCCAAAATCTCGTCAATAATGATAAGTTCAGACGGATGAAACAAGGGCATCTGTAAGTCTTTGGAAACCTAAACCGTAAAAAAACAAATTACAGCAATGAACGATATTTATGTCATTCAGGTATGCATGTAATTATTTTTAATTTATTCATAAATTAATCTGAACCTTAATGAAGACTCCATCGTACTGGAACACGTCCCCTGTGTATCCAAGTAATGCCATCAGCAACTCGTGGTACATTTTTAACTACAATATATTTTTAACGACTGACTGATGTCTTATGTCTTTTCAAAACAAGTGCAACTATCGACAATCATCGAAATTCAATTACTTGGATTTCCGAATTAAAACACCTTTGCGATTTTTATTTTCTTTACCGAGTAACTGTCTATGTCTAAATATAAACGTAATTAATGACATCAAATCAAACTAAACGAATATATAAAAAAACAAATTACAGCAATGAACGATATTTATGTCATTCAGGTATGCATGTAATTATTTTGAATTTATTCATAAATTAATCTGAACCCTAATGAAGACTCCATCGTACTGGAACACGTCCCCTGTGTATCCAAGTAATGCCATCAGCAACTCGTGGTACATTTTTAACGACTGACTGATGTCTTATGTCTTTTCAAAACAAGTGCAACTATCGAGAATCATCGAAATCCAGTTACTTGGATTTCCGAATTTAAACACCTTTGCGATTTTTATTTTCTTTACCGAGTAACTGTCTATGTCTAAATATAAACGTAATTAATGACATCAAATCAAACTAAACGAATATATTTCACATTTGGACAAAATAGTTCAAACAAATTAAGATACTACCGTAGAATTTATTCCCATGTTTGACATTCGATTCTCAATCTCGAAGGATTGAGAAATCAACGAGCCGATAATAAACAACACACACAAAGCTTTGCCGCCTTCCCACTTTTGGTTTTGCACTTTGTTCGTCTGTATCATATCATGCCAGAGTCATCATGAATCATGAATTCAGTGCAGCAAGACGAGTGCATTTTTGCACTCAATTCAACCTATTTCTGCTATTCGTATTAATTGTCAATTGTCAATTATATTATATTTTGTATTTATATCTATAGTCTATGGTCTTCTTATAAGCAAATCTTTACTTAAGTTTTAGTCTGTAATTTTAGGCTGCTTTTACATGTAAGCAATCCATTTTTTTATTGTCAATTATATTATATTTTGTATTTATATCTATAGTCTATGGTCTTCTTATAAGCAAATCTTTACTTAAGTTTTAGTCTGTAATTTTAGGCTGCTTTTACATGTAAGCATAAGCATTCTATTTTTTTGTTACCACCAACCACTTCCTGTGTATCTTTCTGTCCACGACACGAGCTGCTATGTATGAGTCATGTCATTTGATTGTAATCATTCATGGCGTCGCATTTACTAGTTACTCAATTACTCAATACAAGTAACCACAACTATTTTTCTTATTGATGCTTAAAAACTGGAACTAGTATGTACAATTGAGCACTTTAAATATTTTAATTATTATTCAAGATTTAGACGTGTCTGAGTAGTTTACTTTAGGCAAATTAAAGTTTCAAGTTGAAACTTTCAACGATGGTTGACCCTTTCCCTTTGTTATTAGCTATTTCAGTCATATTTGACACAATCGTAATTAAAATTAGTTGTTTGGAATTCAACAGACAATTCATGGGAGCAAAGTTTTCTCCATACGTTAAAAATGCCGAAGGAGAGATCCCAATTCCTAAATTTTCTTCGTACACATTTGATGACATCAAAACAATGCTGGAAGTAGTGTCTACAAAATTTACAAGGTTTTATACTCTGTCGGCAGACGCATCGAATGGTAAAAGTTGTTCAGTTATGCTTCTTAAATATTACATGTTTCTGATTGATAATGTAATCTGGCAAGAATTAACCTTTTACAGTGACGTACATCAGAAATCACACGTATTACTTTGACAGTTTAATCATGGCTAGAGCTGCAGAAGCTGCTGCCATCATTAATCGTGAAAGAAATGAGACAGCTCTAACGATTATCCAAGGGATACGGTTAGATGCGGTCAACAATCAAACTCTTTGACAGTTTAATCATGGCTAGAGCTGCAGAAGCTGCTGCCATCATTAATCGTGAAAGAAATGAGACAGCTCTAACGATTATCCAAGGGATACGGTTAGATGCGGTTAACAATCAAACCGAGATGAGTGTTGCCTTGGAGGCAGTAGAAAAGGCCAGAGAGATTTACCCAGGAACTGTAGATAGTATCCTAATCGACACACCAGACATTGACATTAATTTCGACCAAGCAACCACAGCTCTCTATTGGATTAGGAATGTTCGCAGGAGAACCTTAGTTTGGTCTGAACCTCATTTAAAAGTAGGATTTCGAGAGTACTGTGGAGATTTTACGAAAAAATACCGAAATACTAAAATCTTAGATACCATTCTGAACCTCATTTAAAAGTAGGATTTCGAGAGTACTGTGGAGATTTTACGAAAAAATACCGAAATACTAAAATCTTAGATAACAATTCTAAAAAGCTCTTCAGAATTCAGAAAGAACTTCTCATTGTGTCTGACTTTGTAATTTGTTATTTTTCTCCGTCTCAAAACCAGTTTAAATATGGGGCAAAGTACACAGTCGCTGACCGATTTCTTGAGCTTTTGCTCATGAGAGTTGAAATACAAAAATTGAATCCAAAAATTGAAGTAATAGTGGAAACTGGATGGCCCAGTTCAGGTGGACAAACTTGGCAAAACTTGAACAATTTACAAGACTACTGGATAGAGATGAATAAGTTTGCTACAAGGTATAGGTACTACACGCTCATGGAAGAATGTTTTGATAACCCATGGAGAGTTTCTCAAAATTTTAGTAGGCAACACTATGGATGGTGGAAATTGAAACGGAATGATCTCATTGACAATATCACGGGATATGTGGAAAAGATGTATGGTAAGCCTTTGCAATAAAGCTCAGAAAAGTGTCCATGAGGTAAAGGCATAAGCAAAACAATTTTTTTCTGTAGAAACAAAGAATATTTGGGAAAATATTAATGAAACCGGAACATCTCCCATTCCAACAACTTCAAACGACCAAACTTTAGTTTATGTGGGAATATCAACTGCAATTATATTCATCTTCGTGATTTGCCTATTTTCGGTTCTTTACAGAAGGCAAAAAATCATTCATTATCAGGTTTTAACGAACAAGGAAATTCAAGAGTTTAAGTATGGACGAATTGATAATCGTATAAACAATGATGGAGTCAATGAAGTCTTAATATCAGCATTAATGCTACCTTACGACAAGTCATTGGAAATACCAAAAGACATGTTGGAAATACGTGAGGAAAATTGTCAACTTTGTGAAAGAGTATTATAGCGTTGGGAAAATCATATACATAATTTAACTTTTTATCCTGTTGTTAGAGCATGAGCATATTCTTGGAATGGGCAATTTTGGATGTGTATACAAAGCTTTAATCAAAGCTGAAATCGAGTTTGAGGTTGCGCTAAAGACAACAAAAGCTGATAGACCAACGTCTGTCAAGGAAATTCTCTCCGAAATCAAGATTCTTGCATATATTGGCAGTCATCCAAACATTGTATCGATTTGTGGAGCCTACACAGCAGAAATTAGAAAAGGAAATGTGTACCTAGCTCTGGAATTTATGTCATTTGGGGTCGTTACACACTTATTTAAGAAGCTTAGCCGTTGCTCTAAAAGGGTCGGGAAGATACGTCTGGTATAAATAGAATAGAATGTCAAATTAATAGAATTCATTTATCACTACTTACAATTGAACTTTAAATTGTTTATTGCCATAGTGCAAATGACGATCTCGAGGGGCAAAGCGAGAACAGTACACTTCACAATTATAATGATCTCATTCGTTGGACACATGAAATTGCTCGTGGAATGGAATTCATTGGCAGAAAAAATGTGGTTCATGCTGATTTGGCTACCAGAAACATTCTCCTCACTTCTGATAAAACAGCAAAAATAACTGATTTTGGATTGTCCAGACGGCTATATGATTACGGGAACTATGTAAAGCGTCAATATGAACCGTTACCATGGAGGTGGATGTCTGTGGAGTCATTAAAACGTATGGAATTTTCAGTGAAAAGTGATGTGTGGAGCTATGGGGTCACAATTTGGGAAATATTTTCTCTAGGTATTGTTTCACTTTGTTTTAAAAACTCACGAGCATCAAGTAATTCTTAAACGACTTATGAATTATTAATTCGCAATTCCTCAATGCAAATCATTTTTCCTGTTTGAAATTCAAGGAGATATTCCGTACCCAGGGCTTACTTGGACTGTTGATTTTGTAGAAAGTTTGCAAGGCGGGTTGCGGATGAAACGGCCTATTTATGCAACATATGAATTGTAATTACAGTAATTATCATATTGGGAATGAAGGTTTTAATTTGATTTAAATAATTATTGATATAACAACCGCTTATTTGCAGATATCAGAAAATGCTTGAGTGCTGGCAACTTGAGCCGGAAAACCGTCCAACATTCTCTGAATTAATGCATTTTACGAAACCTGATGCAAGTTAGCTGTGCCATTTTTATGAATTGTAATTGTAACACATCATTATTCATTATGAAGCTGCTAAGATGGATTAAAAAGATTTAAAATTCAACTTTTAATAACAGAGTGAACATAATATCAAAAAAGAATAACACTTTTTCATTTTACAAGGAACACGTACAGCTAGGTAGGTTACGTTATCGGACAATACACCTCACTCAACTCACACTTTATAATTTTGTTGGACAAACCAAAGAAAATGATGCACAATTCTCACCTTCAAAATCCAGTTGGTTGGAGCATAGGAGAGACAAGGTGTTGTGAACTTGAAAGCTTGCAGCTTCTTCCCCTAATATATCAATGATCTAGGTTTTACATGATTTCTCTTTCTCAGGCTTAAATCACGCATCTATACATCTTAAATTCATAGCATCTTTGTCCGTTCCAAGCAAAGCCAAACTCAACAGTCAACAAGTAATAATCCCATATATGTTATTCACACAAAGAACCAATCAGCCTTGCAGCTTTTTTTGCTCATGTTCCTTTGGACAAATATGTTTTACTGAAACTTAAATGGAAAGGGTACGGAGTATCGAAGGAAAAAACTTACCACCCTTTTTTAAAACTCATTTTGATCATTTATCGTTTGGAGACCAACAAAAATCTAACATTTTTTAGCAACATAACATCAGTGACAGTTTGTAAAAAAAAACCTTCAATTATGGAAAGTCTTAATTGTGAAAATGATAATTTGAATTTGAGAGAAGATTCTTTGGAGTCCTTCCAAAAGATTCTAAAAGAGCGTAAAGCAGAACGAAAACTAAGAGCTGCTCAAAAACAAAAAGAAGATGCGAAGCGTATTGAAGATATGAACTCCATAACTGGAGTGCACCCTTACGAACAATTTCCAGCAGAGGTAAAGTGTAAAAAATACAATTTTAGCAAAAGTAAAACATTATTGCTTTCAATGTGTTTATGTAATTGGATTTAAGATATGGATGATGATACTGAAGAAATTGGGCCCGGACGATAAAAGAAATATGTGGTTCATCCACAACGTGTTCTCCAAATTATTGGCGAAGGGAAAAATTCAAGACATTGCTCTTCCGCAGTCGGAGTTATTACGTCTGGGTATGGCGGGCATAAACCTTGAAACCGAAACGGACGAAATTCCCCGACCTTTAGCTCAGTACACTAGACTCCGCAGCGTCTGTAAAAGTATGAGGGACGCAATTGACGAATATTTTGAAAAGAATCTGCTGGATGTTCTTCAGCTCAGGAAAAAGGATCTCCCTACTTTGAAAAATGAATGCAATGTCATGCCAACGATGATACACAACATGCGGAATTATGGGAAAACTCGCCAAATGATTGATAAATATTTCGATTGCCCAGTAAACGAAATGCCAAAGCGTTTATTTATAAGATCTATGGATGTCACATTTTCACCGTTGGCGCTAACTCGACGGGCACAAGTGAATTTTCGACCAGTCTACGAACGATACAGAGACGACATCTTTTATTTCTTGTTTCATGTCGGCGATCAGATTTTGCATTTTGGATTTCATTGTGATGAATTAGAAGATCTAGGAGACAATGGATTGTTTGTGTCAGAACTCTACGAAAATCTTTGTAATATGCTCAGGTTTATGCCGAACTTGAAATGGCTGGAAGTGGATTTCGCATCAAATGGAGTTCTCCAAACGGAGGAAGAGAGTCCGGCATCTTGGAAGAAACCTGAAAAGTTACCTATCCTTCAAGCAAAACCACTGTCAAAATTGGATTCACTTGAAAGGATTGATTTTAGTCTAAGGACGGGGGATCAACACGTTTATAACATTTATGACGCCTTAGTAACTGCAAATCCTCACATCAAAATTCTCAAATATCGCGGCATAGAGCCGTTCACTGAGAATATCAATACTGATCTGATACACTCTTTAAATTTGGAAGCCTTTATAGTGGACTACTTTGATATTGATTATGTGGAACCCATTTTAAACTTCAACTGGAAACTAAATCGCATGAATTTACAGCTGGATGCTGATGATACAACGTCAAAACCACTGTCAAAATTGGATTCACTTGAAAGGATTGATTTTAGTCTAAGGACGGGGGATCAACACGTTTACAACATTTATGACGCCTTAGTAACTGCAAATCCTCACATCAAAATTCTCAAATATAGCGGCATAGAGCCGTTCACTGAGAATATTAATACTGATCTGATACACTCTTTGAATTTGGAAGCCTTTATAATGGACTACTTTGATATTGATTATGTGGAACCCATTTTAAACTTCAACTGGAAACTAAATCGCATGAATTTACAGCTGGATGCTGATGATACAACGGTTCAGTATATATTTCGCATTGTTGAAAAATTCCCAACTTTGGAATACCTAAATCTGTCAATTACTGACTTAAGAGTGAAAGAGGAAGTTGGTTTCTTGAAGCTACCAAACCTCAAACATTTTGAGATGAAGCTCATTAACCCCAAGTTAAAGTTGAAATACAGTGAAAGCATTAATTTCTTCTTTTCACTCCAGTTTTTGTTGTATTGTAGTAAGCTGCAGTCGTTTAGATGGACTAATCAATCATTGGAATGGAAAAAAATTCAAGCCGATCTCGACAAAAACTTAAATACTGAAAAAATGATCGACTTTGGAAGTCATTGGAAAGATCTAAGGAAATCCAATATTTGGGATATTTTCCCTTCTTTGGAACATGTTGTGATCTCATTTATTGAGCAACATCCCGACGCTCCATTGAAACATGTTATGAATGAATATCGCAACCGTACATTGGTATATTCTGAAAGTGAGTGGGATACTTGATTTAAAAATTTAAAAAAATACATAATATACGACTAAACCTTCTGTTAATGGTCGATATGTAAAAACAATACTTTGCTGGTTATTCGTCCTGTCCTATTATTTATCTAGATGTTCTGTTAATTTCAAAGTTCCAAGTAAAGTGCCACCTACTCATTTATACCAAGTATAGATTTAAAAGTGGCATTCTTACTGATCTCTTTTTTACAATTTCAATTTTAATCCAATCAATTTAAGATAAGTAGGTAAGCTAACAAAATAAAATACATGATTAAAGCATGATTAACGTACTCTTATTTATAATAAATACGCTTGATAAACCCTTAAATGAAAAACGTTCAATAAATAAATTACGGTTAATTAATATTTTGACCCTGGACATTCATTCACCAACACAGATATTTCGAAATATCACATTTTATTTTAATGAATATATAGTAATCTTCTAACATTTCTGGACAAGATGGCAAATGAACAAATCTCCATTTTTACATCCTTCCGTCCTGGTCCTGCCCTGTCTTCCTTATATCCTTGGAATGTTGAGCTTTCTCTTTGTTGG
>JAHZMX010002213.1:20737-34720 GCA_027743895.1 Seira musarum | reverse complement strand
TTATTCAAATAATTTTGCTTAATACAGTGGTCGTGAACCAGGCGTCTTGATTCACCCCGACTGCTCTGATTGCCTGGGCTCTTATCTAAGCGGAGCACCTCTTGTCGTTCTTTCACATGGATTTAGCAGTAACCATGAAGGTGGCTTCGGAGAAACTCACAGAAGTGGTAATTAAAGTTAATCATTTAAAATTTTGTGCATTTCTTGTTCATATCTGGTCTTTTCGTAGTCTAATGAATTGATTCATTCCTTTTAAAGCATTAGCCCAACGATCGGAAGACATTAACGTAATCTTTGTAAACTGGGAAAAACTGGCTGGTGCGCCTTGGTACGGAACAGCAGCGGAAAATGTGAATCCAGTTGGTGTTTATACAGGACAACTTATCCACTTTTTAATTCAGAAAGGTTTAGCCTCTCTTAACAAAATTCATTTCGTGGGACATTCCCTTGGAAGTCATGTTGGAAATTATGTGGGAAGAACGGTAACAGATCTAACAGGAGGAAAGCTTGCCAGGATTACTGGTAAGAAAACGTATTTAGAAATCGCTCATTTTGAACAGGGACTTCTAAATTTTTAGATATGTTTAATTATTTAATATTTTCAAATCAGCTTTGGATCCAGCCCTTCCCTTATTTGGTCAAAAAGATGACAGCCAGAGAATAGATCCAAGTGATGCACAATTCGTAGACGTAATACATACGGCAATGGGTATACTTCCAGATGGCCTTGCGTTTACTGAACCGAGGGGGCATGCGGACTTTTATGTAAGTTGAAGTTGAATCGTTACTTAAAAAGACTAGCAGCGAACTTTGGAATTAACGACAAACTGCTTTTCATTAAAATAGCCAAACTCTGGAAAAGACCAACCTGGTTGTGGCATGGATGCGTTTGGTAAGTAAACTTAAACCAATCATAATCATTAAACTGCATTCCTTTTTTATAATTCGCATGTTTTTTATATCTTTTCATAATAGGTTCATGNAAGACTAGCAGCGAACTTTGGAATTAACGACAAACTGCTTTTCATTAAAATAGCCAAACTCTGGAAAAGACCAACCTGGTTGTGGCATGGATGCGTTTGGTAAGTAAACTTAAACCAATCATAATCATTAAACTGCATTCCTTTTTTATAATTCGCATGTTTTTTATATCTTTTCATAATAGGTTCATGCAGTCATGGGCGAGCAAACTCTTTCTTTGCCGAGTCCGTAGTAAACCCGCGAGCCTTTGTTGCATGCAAATGCAATAATTGGAATGAGTTCAAAGATGGGATTTGCTTATGTCTTGACCAAGAAGTGATGGGCTGGGCTACACCTTCATCGTAAGTTTCCTTTGAAAAACAAGATTTTGAAGGGAATATTAAAATATGAAATCGAAAGCGATCGTAAAATATAATCAGGTCAAGAAGATGAAAGTTGTTTACATTTCGTGCTTCTTTTTAATGAATGATGATGATGATGCACATGTTAAATGTCGAACACGCAACTGACAATTAGAATATTCTTCCTTGCTTTCAACAATGGAAAAAACCTTGACATTGATTTTCTACCTTTTTTTTCTAGGACACGAGGGTTGTATTACCTGAGGACCAATGCTAATCTCTCCATTTGGCCAAGGGTAGGAAAAAAGTTCATGAACAAGGACCGCACATCGTAATCGTAAACTAAAGCCATAGACTGAAAAGTACTTCCGCATTTTACCTACTCCTAAACTAAAACTCTCATTGTTCAAATTTCAATTTCTAAAATTTTTTATGTCTTATGCAATGGTATAAGTTAGTTTTATATGGAAAGTGAATCTGAAAATAAAAACGAAAGTATATTGTATTGCATTTTGCTTTTACTTTACCTGCTAGAAAACATATTATTCATGCGAAGGTTACGGGATAAGAAACTTTTTTTAAAAACTTTAGTACGGAACATGATGACAGGTTTTGCATCAGGAACAATCCAGTGAAGAAACGAATTTTTTGTGGGTATATAAGAAACAGAATTGATTCCCCATGAAAATTCTGTCATCATCTTCATCATTTTATTTCTGCTCCTGAAGTGTTTCAAGTTGTCCCAAAAATTGTTTGAAAAATTGAAAAGAATAGTTTAATAATTTAGTTAAAAGCAACTCTGATCACTTTAAAATACATAATTTCAAACATGTGTCATTGTTTATTTGATGGCGGAAAAATATTTAGTTCAGTTATACTTATAGGACTGTTTTTTATTTATCAAGTAAGATTTTAAAAAGTATTTCTGGAAAAGATGGCCTATATGTTTTTAATTATGCAAGGATTTTTTTTTTTGCATGGAATCTAGACTTTTGGACACACACGACCTTTAACGGAACACGAAATATTGCATTTAAAGGAAGCAGCGGAGAATAATAATTCAACTGAAGGAGGTCCCTTAATAAAAGTAAGATCAAATTAAACATTCTAAATTTTAAAATGCAGGAACTACTAACCATAAAATATCACAACGTAACGTGGTTTTGCATTATAGCTTTTTGGTCATAACCGGAAGGAACGATGCTTTTTCCCCAGTTTTGATCAACCAACACATTATGCTGCACGTCCAGATATGGTAAGTATCTACATATAGCTTCGATACTATTACAATATTTTAAGATTGTGCAATTAATACTTTTAATTATTTACGTGTTTAGCCCTGGAAAATTGATCCAAGAATACAAGTCATTACAACCCCAAGTCGTCCAATAAGGAATTCTGTTTCTGCTTGGGAAAACGCAGCCATTCCCCCATTAGGTTTTGCTAAACATGTTTGATCGAATTAGTCTTTTAGTAATTGTTAAGCGCATGTTCAACAACTTCAGTTTTAACTGTCCTGAGTCCATATAGCTTCCGCAAGCGGAATTTGTTTTCTTTTGAGATTGGACGTAATTTAGGAATAAGTTATATAGCGAACACTTAATAACTGATGATAAAAATTGAATGTGATACCAAAAAAATTAATAAAACTCAATTGAACCAAATCCAATTTTCATAGTTTGCTCTGACTTGATTGTTGATTATTTGCATTGTCTTTTACTCATGTGGCTAAGAAACCGATCATAATGACATCATAGAAATCGTAAAGTTGGTCTGCTTTATACACATTTATCTAAATTCAATCATATTTGAGGTTTTGTCATATTTGATACTGAATACTATTTACATTACATCGCTAAATATCTAGTAAATCCCTTCCTCCTGATGGGGTTTCATAAAATAGGACTGGTTGTCAACCTAGCACGGTTCATGTACGATGGCTTTGTTTTCGCAACCGAATGGTGCGTCTTCGCCGTTTTAATTTTTGGATTCTTCAACGCAGCTCAAACTATCTGGGCCAGAGCTCGAGACGCGATACTTCTATGGCTTGTAATATTCGCATTTCTAATGACGTGGAAGATTACTAGTTGCGCGGATGACGAATGCTATGGCGGATATGGATGGTTCGCTTACGGAGCTCGCTTATTCTATGATTCTTTTATATCATCTTTAGAAACAGCCATGTTCCTGAGTCTTCTCGTGGTCGTCTACGGATTAGTAACTATAATCTATTTAAACCTGAAGAATGCAATGCTCTTATGGATTATACTTTTCCTCTTATTCATCGTACTGAAAGCTACCTACGGCCATACGATGTACCACATGGAGGATTGGTAAAAGTTAAGATCAACCATGTCCTAAGTAATAGTAATCATAATTTACGAAATAAATAGGAGTATATTGGAGCTTAAAATATCAGAAGAAGAAAATTGTCTACCTTTTCATATCCTTGCTTTTCTGCAAATTTTTTGTATGTTTTTTTAGCCATCAACATCGATTATTATGATCTAGCTATTTTGCATTCATTGTTTGCGTTTCTGCATTTTTATCTTTCATTTTTATCTGGGATCTGAGATTGAGGAAAACAATGAGAAACTCGGTGCCATGTCGAGTGAGTATGCGTGCCCGAGAAAATTCTCATCTAACTGGTTTTCCTGCAAGATGCAGTGGACTAAAACATTTATATTCCTAATGCTTGTTTTTCATGAGGCGTGTTTACTTATGAGCCTCCAAAATAGTTTATATGTCATCATCATAAAAGTCATGGCATGATTCAATGACGCTTCCCATTGTGAAAATTGTATACGAATGATTTGCAAATTCTCCGTCGTGCCTTATAGGTAATCATTGCTGACAACTAATCCGAAGTTACTTCAGGTCATGAACCGGACCAGGGTAGGAGATGCCGTAAGAGAATGAATGTGCAAAAACTTTACAGTTGTGCAAAATCATGCCGAATTAAACTTCTTATTTATTTTTTTTGTACAGTCTTTCGTACCATGTCCTTAGCAGTTCGGTTTTTGATTTCGATGATATAACTCGCAAATATTTTGCAAACTCGAGTGTGCTTTGTTGTTTCTTAAATTGTGTGATTGAATCAGAACGGTTATTGCCAAATTTTGACTGTTATATTGTGGGCGACTGGTGATACTGTTACCTTAAAATGGAGCAATCCGTTCTAGTCATAACGATACTGGCTTTAGTTGCTTTTATATGCCAAGTAAGAAACAGCTTTAAAGTAAAAGATTGGTATGTCTTAATGCAGATTTGAAGATCAGTGGCTTTCTTGGAGTTTCAGAATGTGAATGGTCATGGACGTTTAATGGATCCGCCCAGCCGGAATGCCATGTGGAGATTTGGCTATCCCACCCCAGTTAATTATGATGATAATCAATTGTGGTGCGGCAATGCGGCAAGTAATAAAAATTATATTTAAACTAAATTCTGCTTGAGAAATTCAAGAAAAAGGCTTTTCAGGAGAAGAAATTTTATGTATTCTCTAGCACTGGAAATGAACGGAGGGAAATGCGGGATATGTGGCGACAATTACGCAGACCCAACACCGAGAGAACACGAGGCAGGAGGAAGATTCGGTTTGGGTCTTGTGGTTAGACGCTATTCGAAGGGGCAGGTAAACATTCATAAAACTGCATTTTCATAAAATATTCTCTAATTTCTGAGACATTATCGAAAAATTCATATTCGTAGACGTTAGAAGCGGAAATAGAGTTAACTGCTAATCACAAAGGATATTTTCTATTTAAATTATGCCCTGTACCAGACAGTACCAAAGAGGTGACACAGGAATGCCTTGATCAGTTGAGTACTCGTACAATGTCTTAATTTGCAATAAAGCATATACAGTGTAACTTCTTTAAATTATGCCCTGTACCAGACAGTACCAAAGAGGTGACACAGGAATGCCTTGATCAGTTGAGTACTCGTACAATGTCTTAATTTGCAATAAAGCATATTATTTTTCAAACGTTTAGTATTTTAAAAACTAACTTAAAAACTAGGAATCCAGTCTTTGTTCTTAATGACGATGGAACCACGTCCGACCGTTATGCTATTGTCACTGACGAGAAAAAGCCAAACTTTTCTTTGAATTTACTTCTTCCAAAAGAGGTTACATGCACTCATTGCGTGTTGCAGTGGACCTACATTGCCGGTAAAACAGATAATGCATGTTTAAATCTACAATTATTTTTTAAAACGCAGCATTTTCATTAAAATGATTCCAGCAAACACTTGGGGCGTTTGTCCAAATGGAACTGAGGAAGTAGGCAAGTAAAAGTATCAGAAGAATTTTGTACTTCAAAATCGCAAGGAATACTTTTAACCTAAAAAATACGTACAGGTTGCGGACCACAAGAGACCTTCATAAACTGTGCGGATATTGCAATTTTAACAAACGATGGAGCAAGACCGCCTTCTGCAACGCAGGTTCCTCCTAAAAACATGGTTTTGGTTCGAGACACTTCAAGTGGCAACCTAATACCCCTCGTCGTGAGGCAAGTTTTGCGCATAAATAATTTGACGGTGCAATAAAAATCTGTTTGTCTGACTTTGACTTAACCTTACGGCTTAACGCAACTTTCTAAAACTTACTTTCTGTGAAATACTCTACAATATTTACAGCTGCATTCAAAATTTGCTTGTATTTAACTAAAGAGCGATATACATTTTACGCACTTTTCGTGATGCTCACGAAAATGAGCGAAACTGCACCGCCTGCGTACAAAAATCATGTAAATGAATTCACTCTACGCATGTTTGTGCTAGTTTTGCATTTTCTCTGAAATTAGTTAGAAATATACGAAAAGTATGTTGTTTTATCGATTTTTATACTCTTTGCAGGACTCAAGTTTGTGTAGGCTCTGGGACCTATGAAACTCAGCCAGGAATCAATGAATGGTGTCAAGAAAACTGCATGCGATACCCACCCAACTGTCCTGAGGTGATTAAAAGGGTTATTTTGATAGAATAAGAATAAGAAACTTTACCTTTCTTTATAATTAATGATTTTACTCAGGATAAATGCCGATGTTTCGAGTCCTGCGAGCCAACAGAATCCTTTAGGAATCAAACAGGATCGGAACTCTACTGCCAGCATTATTGCTTTGCGCACTCTGCGAAAAACTGTAATAGGGAGAGATGCGAATGTATTTAAAAGATTTTCTGAATCGATAAATGACATGTGCATTTCATTTTGATTATTTTGGCGAAATTAAATCAGTTTTTACTGTTTATATCATGATGACAAATGATTCAGCTATGACAGTCCCGTTAATTTATGCATTTCCAGATTGCGTGGGCTAGGGCAAGAATGACAAATGTGCGATATGGCATAATTTTTTGTTTTTAAATTTATGCTTGCTCCTCTTTAAACTCACCCGTCATATACAAAAAGAAGCCGAATCGCATATTCATGTTTCTTCAATTTTTTTTACAAATGAAGCATTGCATTGCTTCCTTCGTTTTTTTCAGGTGACACAGAAAACATAACAGGAAAGTCTTGTCGCCCTGTCGTTAATGATCTTCTTATCATTGCAAAAGTATCAACACTTGCCTCACCATTTCCTTCGATGTAATTATGTCTCATTAACAATTTTACGACAGAAAGTGTAAAAGATTTTTTTCGTGAACTTCAGTCGCCCAAAAACGCGCATACGATTCATCCATGGTATATAACGTTATCAACTCTGAAGCATGGATGAGCAAAGACATCGAGTTATCCAATTCACTAATCATTATGCGTTTTTTATTATCTTGATGATTTTTTAAAATGAGTAGACTGTCATATTGGTATACCTATTGATTTTGGTACACAACACAACAAAGAAGAGATGATAATGGGAATGGGATACACATTAGGTCACCACTACCACATCTCTTTTCTACTAGCATGACATGCGTTTTTTTTGTCATCAAGATTTCTCTTAAGCAAAACAACAATACGAATTACAATGGAGGTGATGCAGATTTAACTTGCTTATGCTTTATTCAAAAATGTCATAAAACATAAAGCTTTGTTAAGGTCCACTTCTAATGCGCATCCAAGCAAAGCTCATTGACGGTTTAAGGGATAAAGGAAATTTTTCTGCATTATTCTTGAGAACTTGGAGTTAAAACACGTGCATCCACTTCTTTCCACATTTCTTCTTCAAGTTTGTGGATTTAATTTGAAGGTTCAAGTTTTGGGGTAAAATGATTCCAAAAATTTGTCTAGATTCAGTTTGCTGGATATTTATCCTAGTTCCATGTTTGGTAAGAAAGTCATAAGTCTATTGAATAAAATGTGCTAAATTTTCCTCAAAACTTGTGAATGATTGTTCAGGTGAGGGAGGTGAGTTCACATGGACGACTGATGGACCCACCAGCTAGGAATTGCATGTGGAGATTTGGATACCCGACGCCAACAAATTATGATGATAACCAATTGTGGTGTGGCGGAGCAGCGAGTATGAAGTGATACATTTTGTACAAAGTTAACGTTCAATTAGTTGAAGTAAGTATTTACGTATAAAATTATCTGTTTTGAACGTTTCTCGGGGGAAAGTCATGATCAACCAAAATCATGGCAAGTGTGGTGTATGTGGAGATAACTACGCAGATCCTGTTCCACGAGCTCATGAAACTGGAGGTGAATTTGCAAGTGGTATCATTGTGCGAAGATATGCCCCTGGAGAGGTTTGTTTTTTAATTTCCATAATACATTCATGACAGTTTGCTTAATTTTAAGTGCATTTTGATTTGGAAGACCATCGATGTAGAAACAGAACTGACTGCAAATCATCAAGGCACATTTGAATTCAAATTATGTCCAGTAAAGGATCCCTCACATGAAGTCACTCAAGAATGCTTAGACAGGTATGCTTTTATTTTCAAAAATATTTGGGATATTAATAATTAGCTACTTAATTGGCATAAATATTTTGTTCAACAGCAATCGTCTGAAAGTGTACGATGCGAATGGATATTTGGCAGAGAAGTACACAATTACGTCTCAGGAAAAACGAAAGACGTTCTATTTCAAAGTAAAATTGCCTCCTTATACCAGTTGCTCACATTGTGTTTTACAATGGACTTACATCGCTGGTAAATGTCATATTTAATTTTTCAATTAATCCAGTTTACTTGTAAGCTGACAAGTCATTAAATTTTCAGCGAATACGTGGGGAACCTGTGCAAACGGAACCGAAGCTGTTGGATGCGGTGCTCAAGAAACCTTCATAAACTGTACTAGCATTTTTTAACATTCATTAACATAATTTCTTCAACATACTTTGAAGGTCGTCATTAACGTGTGCTGTAATTTCAGGTGCTGATATCGCAATAATCCAAAACACGGGTGGCAGGCCACCAGCTTTTCAATCAAATTCTGTCATTCCTGTACCACTTTATCAACAACCTTTGATTCGGTATAGGGGCAAAATGCTACCTTTCGTTGTCCGGTAAAAGTGATTTTATAATAATGTCTTATTCGCTCTCCTCATTTTCGATTCTATTTCTTTTCATAGATCGCAAGTTTGTCATGGAAGGGGAGCCTTCCATGGGAATGACCAAATGGACGGTTGGTGCCAACAAAACTGCCTTCGAGTCCCTCCCAACTGTCCTGAGGATAAGTGTCGATGCCTCACGAATTGCGACGCAGTTGGATCATTCAGGAATGAAGTGGGATCTGATGTCTACTGCATGGAAAAATGTTTGGTGTACCCACCTACGAAAAATTGTACCTCCGATAAATGTTCATGCTATTAAATATTTCACCTATAAAATCAGTATTATCTCTTTAAGGCTGAATCTAATCCAAATTGTTCCTCCTCGACGATTATTTATTCAAATAAAAACAAACTTCGGTAATCGCTTAAGTGAACTACAGAAAATAGAATAATATTTTGAAACACATGTACATATTAATGACTGTTCCAATTGACCAGGCAATTGCTCTCGCTGGCTGTCTAACGATGTAAATCACATAAACTACGGTGTGCAGGTATCTCGCTAAAGTAAAGATTTGGAAAATAGCTCGAGCATATTGAACGGATGGATGGGTAAAACAGTAGGTCATTCCGAGAATGCAAAATGGCATGATAGTTTTCAGGTCATCATCTTGCGCCCTAATCAAAATGAATAGTTCAAAAATTATATGGAAAAAAATGACTGATAAAACCTTATTTAACGTACATACTTTTCTGTGCGATGAATGTCCTCATCATAAACAGTAACTCGAAAGTATTTGGAGAAAAATAGGTCCTCTTTCTCAAAAACGATCTACAGTTGTGAGGAATTTTGTACGAGCATTATGGGTGGTTAATTTGATAACGTAATCATATCTTACATTAGACTAATCAGTTAGTTAGTTTACTTACCCGCTTCTTAAACTGAAGAGCAGCTCGCCAAAAACTAAGGAAAATTATTTTAAATATTAATATACTCGAGTAGAATGCAAACTGCCGGAATACGGGCCACGAGAAATCTAATTCAAAAGTAAACCCCATTTTCAGAATTCAAGATTATTATAACAATCTGTCCTGTTTTGTTAATGAAAGTCAAAGTAAACATTGGAATATTCCCTTCAGCCGTAATTTATGCACTTTGCTGTACGGAAGGGGAAATCACAAAACCACTTCCTCTTAAAACGCGCGTTTCTTTTCTTCCAAAAATATATAATTTTCCAGTTTGCCTTATCTAATTTGTCCAATATGTGACTTTAAGTAAAATAGGAATGAATCGAGTAAAACTAAAACAAGGTGAACAAAGAAAATTGAGTAAGAAATTCAAGAAATCTCACCATGCCCCGTCAAATACCATTGCACTTTGCAGCTGTAGCTATAGGTCTTTTCCTTTTTCCTGTGCTCACTTTTTTTACAGCTCCATAAAATGTTTTTTAGTTTGTGTTCGCTTGCACTTGTAGTTCATGTTCATGCATGCATGTTTATATATATTCATGTGAGCACTTCTTGACACGTTCAGATTTACATGATTTAAAAAAGTAATATTTGTCATTAGAATTTACATGTTCCAAATCGGATTTAGTAAGTCCACTTTACATTACCTGTGACTACTATCAGAGGACAATTTTTTCAAATATTAACTGAAATTATAACAGTGATTTTAAAATAACTGTCTCACTCAGTGTCCACTCCACAATGAATCGAACTGTAGGATTGTTTCTTTTGAGAGGGGCTGTAATGTTACTCTTCCTTACATTTTCAAATGACTATTCTTCAGTGTTTGGAGAACCTAGAGGTAAACGGTCAGCGATAATTATTACGCAATAACGATTTCAAAAGTTTGGTTTAAAAAAATGAAACATAATTTGTCTATTGTGCGTAGAGAGTTCGAAAGTGGCACAGATTTCCAAAAGGGGTGAGGATGACTCCAAAATTGACGGTCAACTTAGTGGAACATCTCAAAACTCTCATTCAGCCAGTACTACCATTAAGCATAGTAAAAGTCAACCACGTGAATCGGTAACTAATTAAATTGTTTGACTAAAAAAATATGTGAGGATTTGGTATTTTTGTTTTAAAAAACCTTTAAAATGATAACGAATGCTTTAAATAACAGCAAAAATCTCCGGTACATGATAAATGCAATAACAGCCAAGATATGAACTGTTCGGACCTAGATGCAGAATGCATTGACTGTGATTTTAACGAAAATTGTATCTACGGACAGAATTTAACAGTACGTTGCAAGAAGAAACCAGGAGTTGTTTGTAAGGTGAGCAAATTATTTTGACGTAGACCCATGGTACACAATTGAATCATATTTACGTCAAAATTATTAATGACTAAACTAAATTTTTAGGAAGACGTCACGTTTACTAGAAATGTAATATGCCAGTTTTGCTACCAAACACCACCTTATCAGCAAATTTGCAATGGAGCCAAAGGATGTAACGCTATTCAAGCTCCCAAAAAAGATATAAAGTAAGAGGATAATATTAGTAATGAATTTTTGTCATCATGAACCTAACTTACTATACTTAAATTGCATTTTGTATTTGTTACAGGCATAATTGCACGGTTATCCCCAGTGTAATTTGTTTAGGAAATCGAAGATTTCCGAGAATGATGCCGTGTAACTGGAAAAACGGTTACAGATGGTCAACAGCTTTCTTATTGAGCATCACTCTTGGAGGATTTGGCGCTGATAGATTTTACTTGGGAAGATGGCAGGAAGGAATTGGAAAATTGTTTAGTTTTGGAGGGTTAGGTTTGTGGACAATTGTTGATATAATTTTAATAGGAGTTAGATATCTAGGTCCCGCAGATGGTTCATTGTTTGTCGATTAAATCTACTTTCATTGTTCGAATGTAATTCACAAACAAAGGTTATCTCACTTATTCTAAAGACTGTCCATATACTTAAGCTAAGCAATAATTAAGAATTGTGTTTTACCACGTCTGAGGTTTCAATTCAAAAAAGCGTGTCAAAAAGTCAACTCGACAGAGATTTATCCTAAATAAGTTTTAAGTTTAAAAATCACTTAATTTATGTGAAAAAACTAGTCAGTCCGATTTCAAACAGTTCAAAAGTAACCGGCACATTAAAAATTGGGAGTGAGAATTTGCGGATTACAAAAGTGAGATGAAATTACTAATTTAACTGTAAATGTCTGAATTATTCCAATGTAATTTTATTAAAAGACAATGAAATTGAATCAAGCTATCTCAACTGTATTCCCCAAATCGTTTTTTGTATAATAATATATAAACAAAGTACTTGCTTTCAAATATATCATTGAGATTCTGGCATAACTTAATTAAAACGAGTTACTAAATTAGTAGTGTTGTTAGATTATTTATAGATTACGATGTTTTCTTAGCTGCCGAACAGAATTATTTTTCATTGTCCTGATATCTTGTTGGAACTGAAACATCTCCATTTAAAGAACGTCTCACACGAAAGTCAGCTCCAGATTTCAGTCTCATGTTTTCTGTAGTATTCGTAGCAAAATTTGCAGGAATAGCCGGGGTTGGTTCTGGTGCAATTTGGAAAGGGACAATAGACTTCATCGCGGTGAAAATATGCCCCAATGTAGAGGCCAAGAACTTTGATTTTGGCGGTGGATATTGGACTCTAATCACTGGGAGCGGTCGATTTGTTGAATTACGATTACGGTTTTCCTGATCTGGATTGTCGTTGTCGACTAATCGTTGTATGGATCGGAATCGATTGTTATAATAAGGTCGGTTCGTATCTCTCTGAATCCATCCATTTATAGCTCGGAAAATTTTCCCGCTTATTCCGCTGTCGAGGCTGAGGTAAACGAAGGCGTCTGCGGAAAGCTGAATTGTATCGTGGCGACTTATCTAAGTTTCTGTTAGTACAGTTTGAATTGTAAGATATTCTCCGTTAGAATACTTAGTAAGAATTAAATTCATGAATTCAGACGAACCTAAGGCCAAAGACTGTTCTGGAGGTCGATTTCTTCTTCTGTTGCTTATCCTGTAGCAATTCCGTAAGCTGTTGGATTTCAGGATCTTCATTGATTGGACATGATTGGTAAAAAGAGGAGGCAGGTGAAACGGGGGGTGGTTTAGCTGGAACATCTTTTTGTCGAAGTGCTTGGTGAATCGCCCGAAGAACTGCTTTAATTTCCTCTATTATATTTTCAAACAATCCTTTATTCAACGTTGGATGATATGAACCTGCTTCTATAACCGCTCCATTCACAAATACTGGACCATGATAAGGCTCCAAAACAATTTGGTTTGTCTCATTTTGCTCATGTTCTTCTGGTAAGTTTCCCAATTCCACTTTCGCCTGACCACTTTCATTCTCCTCAACGTCTGTTTGCAACGGCAACCAGTTCTTAAACCAGGATGATTTCTTATTGCAAGCACTCCGAGTAGAGTATCTGGAGGCGTTATCATTCTCAGTTTCCCAATCAGAAGGAAATGAGAACCTTTCCACAAACATACTCGTTCTCAATGTAGTTCTCATCCTTGTGCATTTTTTCCAAGTAATTGTCGACAGCTTCGCTAGCAACATCAAGTACTGCTTCCACCTCCGAGAAAGTTAAAGGTGACACCGGCTTTGACGTATATTTTATCGCTCCTCCATACTCCAAAATCATGTTTTTAAAATGATCTTCATCGGTCATGTACTTTCCTAACAATTCATGTCGAGTCATTTCACAAATCTCATGTTTCCCCATCAATTCATCTTCTGAATCCTCTAGGAAAAGGGCATCCTCAGGAAGATGGTTCACCCACTCCGCCACATGAATCAAATTATCATTCTGACCAATTTGTGGTGCTGTCACCTTAATATTAGACGTAATTAAACCGACTGGAGCTTCCTTTTGAATGGGAACATTTTGTTTCTCCAGAAAGTACCCACTTCGTCGGAGATGCGCGTAGTCAACCACAAAATTCTTTTGCTTGTGTAGGACAGGCATGTTATTATTATTATTAATTTCGCATGGAGCTGAACCATTAATCACGTGTCGGGAAGGTGCCACAAAATTTTTCAGCAATCCTGATCCACAATGCTGCTTAACATTGACATTGTGCCCATCACCCTCGGCATCTAAGCATTCATAGAAATCTGTATCGGTCTCTTCAGATTTCGCATCTCCTACTTCGTCCATATCATCAAGATCATCGCCCAGAAAGCTTGTATTATTATTATGATTTGCAAC
>JAHZMX010002213.1:0-20579 GCA_027743895.1 Seira musarum | reverse complement strand
CGCATCTCCTACTTCGTCCATATCATCAAGATCATCGCCCAGAAAGCTTGTATTATTATTGTGATTTGCAACACTTTCCATATTCGAGTTTGAAATAGAGTCGGAATCGAATGCTCCCTGCTGGAATGGCGGAACTGGAATGCTACTTCTATTGTCATCCAGGATTTCAGATTGTCGGTCCGGGCGGTACATGTTAGTATCCACAATACTTTCACCAGAACTTTGATTGAAAACGTGGCATAAATGTACTTCCACTGTCTGCAAACTGTTCTCGCTGTTCATTCTATCTGAAGTAAGCGGTTGACTGGGGACGTAATTGTGACAACCATTTGAAACTTTAACGACTTCGAGCTCAGCATCTTCATCCATATCCCTTCCATCTGCTTCCCTTTGGCTTTGCCTACCATTACCATCCACTTCGTATATATGCAGCCGCGACATTTCTGGAATAGAGTAAATTTTCATTCGAAGAAATCCGTTAGAACCTGCAATTAATGAACATCTTTTCATGAACATTTAAAAATTACGATAGGCTTTTCATTAAAATTCCAAAACATGGGAAATATCTCATAATGCCCCAAGCCAAATTATTATAATGGAAATGAGATTCAGCACCGAAAGTAATACATTTTTCGTCTTGAATGTGTCAAAATGCATACAATTATGCATCACCATTCATTACCTTTAAAATTAAATATCGCTACGTTAACGAGTCTTCTTCTCTTCCTCTTGGTTTTTCAAGAACACAAACTTGACTTTTGTGGTCTTAGGTGCTCCGTGGACTCAAGAAAAACAAAAGGTGATATGATGACGATGACGAGTGCGGGTGCATATGCATGCAAAGCCAAGCTAGAAAGTGATCTAATCTCCTTCCTTGACTTATTCTAGTTTTAGTACACACCATATCACAATTACAGTTCTCTTCTCAACTAGATCGTACGAAGAAATGGGCAATTCCTCAGCTCGGCCAAACAAAATAGTAATGTGCACTATATCGTACGCGTAGTAATAAATGTGACAGATTAATCCTGCTGTTTACGCATAAATATTAATTTGCCTTCATTTTTTATTTCGGTTTTCTGAAAAGTTTTTAATATTTCTGCAAAGTTGCTCAGTGACCTTTAGTCACTTTTAACTTTTAGGCACAGGTGTGGTGTGGACTAAGCATACATGCTCAGAACATGTGATCGAAATCGATCAACATGTAAAGTTTTTAACTTTGTCACACATATAAATCTTTAGAATAGAGTTTCAAAACTTCGTTCAGCAGGAATAAGTGTTAGGTACCGGCAGGAAGCTGTCGTCGTTAGGGGCAAAACGTGGTAGGGGTAGTACTGTAATGTGCACTATATCGTACGCGTAGTAATAAATGTGACAGATTAATCCTGCTGTTTACGCATAAATATTAATTTGCCTTCATTTTTTATTTCGGTTTTGTGAAAAGTTTTTAATATTTCTGCAAAGTTGCTCAGTGACCTTTAGTCACTTTTAACTTTTAGGCACAGGTGTGGTGTGGACTCAGAACATGTGATCGAAATCGATCAACATGTAAAGTTTTAGTTTTTAACTTTGTCACTCATATAACTCTTTAGAATAGAGTTTCAAAACTTCGTTCAGCAGGAATAAGTGTTAGGTACCGGCAGGAAGCTGTCGTCGTTAGGGGCAAAACGTGGTAGGGGTAGTACTGGATCGCTTGGCCGTGTGTGGAGGGGGAAAAGGAAGCCCTAGTCCACAGGGAACGATGGCGTCTGGTGAGCCACCGAATTTGACTGTGGGAACTAGGGTCGAAGTAATTGGAAAAGGTATTCGTGGAACAGTTGCGTACATCGGTACTACAGGTTAGAGAATAAATATTTAATCACACTATTAATGCTCTCCTTGGTCATGTTTTTGTTTTGTTTTAATGATTTCAAAATAATTCTGTTTTGTTCGTCATAGAGTTTGCAAGTGGAAAGTGGGTTGGGGTTGTAGCTCGATGAAGCTAAAGGGAAAAACAATGGCAGTGTACAAGGAAAAGCGTATTTTAAATGTGCGGACGAGCATGGAATGTTTGTGCGGCAGTCTCAGTTGATCGTCGTGGATGGAGACTCCTCAAGTCCAGCCGTTACGATTTCAAAACCATCACCAAAGTATGTTCCAATTTACTATCGAATTCACGCTTGATTTCGAATTTTCGAAGTTGATATATATTAGCTCTGACTAACTGAGAAGCTAACGATTTTTTTTAGAAATCTGAGCCCTGCAACATCTAATTTGTCACCGGAGGATAACCGAGGAAGTGGAGGAAAGCCAAAAAGCAGGTAAAAACAAATTACTAATTTCGAAATTTGTTGAAAGATGCTTTTAATACCAGACTATATTATTAATTTATGATAATTTTAAAAATCACGCCCTCTGAATTGCCACCATGTCACGAATTTATAGATTTTTATTTTTATATTTTATTTGGACAAGTATTTATTGGTATATGTACTTAAGTATGAATTTTTATTTGCATTCAGTTAATAGCGTCTTGTCTCGTTTAGTTAAAAGTATATTTTCAGTTTGTTATGTTTATTTGTTTAAAACACCCGTATGCACATAGATAATTACTTTTATCTGAATTAGTTTGGCTTTTAATTATTTCGTATTGTAAGCATATTCTTTTTTTAAGTTTTGGCATGATCTTTCATGATTGATTATTAATAATTTATTTTTGGCAAATCACAAATGCTTTTTAGGTAATTATTTAATTTATTTCAACTATCGTGGTTTTTCCTCTTTTGGAATCTGTAATTTTGCACTTTCTCTCCTTCTTTACAAGCAAACCAATCAGTCAAATTCAAAGGAGGACTCAACTGACTCGGTAATCAAACTCACTCATGTTATACATATATATTCAGTTAAACACGTTAATATACTTATTCTGTGACCAATATTGATACGGGCGGGGTGAATTTTGGTGTTGGTCATGAATGGAATGAATAATGTGGAAAAATAAGCTATTCCCTCAGAAATAAAACAGGACTAAGGTTTTTGAAGTTCCTCATTTCATATTAAGGGATTTTTATTTTTAACAAAAGCCCAGCTTAAATTGAGGGTTGGGATTAACCGAAAATGAGTGAAAACTGGTAGTAGGTTGGGATAAGTGAAAGTTCAAGAATGTTAGCGCAGTTGGCGAATTTATTTTTACCTCCCTGCTCATGCTAAACAATTTATTTAATTTATTTTTCGAGATGAATGGGTGTGAGATTTGAGTGTTTCCTTACTAATAAAAACTCTGTGTGGAAATTGTATCTATTAGTCCGTGTTCTAATAGTGCGCATTTTAGATTGTTAGTGTCGCGTTTTATGTGTGTCATGAATTTTTATTATGAGCCCTCAGATTCTGCGATTGCGATTACATTCTCTTCTTAGACTCTTCATATTTTTCCTAGAGCTAATGAATGAGATACTCTTTCTTATTAGATTTAATGAATGACTCAGATATTAAAGGGAAATTGCAATAATTTATCTAATCATTTAATGTGTGTACTTTTAAATGTCCTCTTTGTTTTTGTATCATTAGGCTGCGTAAAAATGAAATGTGCTTGGATGGGTAATTAAACAAACATTTAATACATTCTTCAATCTAGACAATTTAGAAAAAAGTACAAACTATATTGCTGCAATTTAGAAAAGCAACTTGCTCTTAATTAAATGTCTGTTGTCTTGTGGTTGTGATTTGTGATATGCGTCTGTGATGCAAAACTGAGTATGCGATGTCTTTTTGTTAATTGTGATGAAAACTTGTGTTTAGTGAATGCCTAAGTTATTCAGTTTACTTGCTGTTTGGCGTTGGCTGTTGATTGTTGTATCTTGTTCTTGTTGCAGGTGTCGTTATTTCTCTAGGCTATTGATTTACCTTTTGTTACGTTATAATCTTTCGATTTCGACTGCACTTACTTTCAGAACTACCTGAAATATATTTTAACCATTCAGATTTCGAGACTAAATCCCTAAATGTTATACGTACTTCGATTTAATTTTGACACGACTGACATTTATTTAGCAAACGAAAATAACCATAATTCACCAAAAATTTCTATCAGCAGTAACTTTTTGTGTTTCAACCAAATAAGACATTCAACTAATTCAAAAATTTAACAATTGGTTTACTTAGAGAAAACATGAAATGTTTGAAAAGGGGCAATTCGAAATGTAATTTCACTAATGTGTAGAAACTTATCTATACAGCGAGCAAATAAACGTCACAATCGACTTTGTTCCCATCCAAGCTTATGATTGATAATAATATTTCAATGAAGGCTATAAAATCGCGACAGGCAATAGTCACTAAATATAGATATACATAGATTTGCAAATTCATAGACAACTTTTCTAACTGTGATGCTTTTGTAATTGTATTATACTTTGATTCTGCTTTTATATATTTGATTCTTGCTTTAGATTACCTACAATAACTCAAGGCGTGAAAGTTCAACCTCCTCAAACGCTTGATTTTTCCCTAGTGAATTATCCTTTAGCTAGTACCATTAAATCGAGCTCGTCGGAAACTGCTATTAATTCATTGTGTAGTCCGACTACACCCGGGACTGATGGCGATGGCTTTGCAAAACCTAAAGGCTTCAAAAGTTACTTTAAAAATGCTGTGCTGCTAGGCTCCTCTAAAAAGGATATAGCTAAAAGCTTGGCTACAATCCACGAGCACAAACCCCACAAATCCCCGCTCAAGTGGCTGAGTTCCTTCAGTAGTCCTAAGAAGCTTCCAACAACCCCTTCTTCCGAATCAATTCACTCTCCAAGCTTATCACTGCCTACCACACCTAAAGTAGTAACCAATGGGGGCATTGAGGCAGCACATTCTTCCAGTTCTTTGAATGTAGATTCTCTAATCACGAAAGTAAAAATTGAGCACACACACTCCTCACCTGCAGATTTTGCTACCAAGAATATGAATGGGAAAGGTCCTGGCGTGAAGGACAAAAGTTCACGTTGCTTAAGAGCTAGAAAAGCTTTATCTTGCGAAGATGACTTGACGACTCTTGGAGACCATGGTACGGAGTCATGTATCAATGACATCCCCGACCATGATGATACACAACTAAAATCAAGACCGACAACTAAGGTACCGTCCTATACCGCCGCAAGTCGAACAAATGGGCTTAACGGAAATGACACACAAATTCCTTCAGTAAAAGTATCGGTCAGTAAGAAGGATGTGCCAAAGGCATCTAGTTCATTACTGCAGAAGGATAGGGAGTCGCTTTGGACGTCTGGAAATGTAGTAGGATCGAGTAAAGTGAAAAATGATGATGAGAAAGACAGTTCTTCGTCCAGAATTCACGCTCATCATCGACATAGTATAAGTAACGTCAAAGGAAGATCACCTTCCAGCTCAAGCATTAACACTAGCCGTCTTAGCTTTCCAATCACAACTCCTAGATCACGTATAAGCACGTCTCCAAGATCGCGGAACATGACTCCTACACCGAAAAAACCACCTCGTTTAAGTTTGACAGGTCGTGAATTTCAGACATTTTGCATGACAATTTTACGTAATTGGGTATGCAATTGATATCCGGGCAGAGGTGTTAGACTTTTTTCAAGACTACTTATCTTCAAAATACATAAAAATTGCATCGATTAACGTTAATGTTTGTTATGCTATACACATTGTATTGTAGCTTCAAAGGATAAGTCCAAGGATACGAGACGAAAATCCGACGCATTTCTAAACTCAAAAACAACGAGTTCCACCAGCATTGCCGCAAAATCTCCTGGCATTAAGTCACCGGCAGTTACTCGTCGCTCCGTTGCTAATTTGCGTAAATCCTTTGCCTCACGCACTGATTCTTCCTCACCAATATCCGTCCTTTCCACACCTTCATCTTCCGTTAGACACTCGCTTGCCAGTGCTCATATGGCTGCTTTAAATAGTACTAACAACGCCAATCGATGGTCTCATCGTAAATCTATGAAACTAGCTGAGCTTGAAGCGTACAGAAATAGGTTCAGTCCAATATTTTAATAATTACAACAATTACATATTATTATTAGGGTAAAATACGATATATACATTATTGGTATGTCTTGTATACTCGCATAAGTGATGGCGATGGCTTTGTTAATTTAGTTTCAAAACTTGCTTTGGCCGTTAATTAATGCTTGATTCGCATTTCTCGCATATGCTTTTTGGTTCAGGGTCGCGTAATTCATTGGTTGTAACGGTTTCTAACATGAAATATTTAACGTAAAAATTTCAGGCTTCCGGTGGCTGGGAGTCGCGGTGACCCGAAAGACTCCAAATCGCTTCAATCGACGCCTTCCGGATCTAGAAGTAATTTGTCCACTTCTAGTTCAACCAAATTTGATTTAGGATCAAAACGAGCATCATTTGTTGAGGTACGGAAATAGCACTTTTGCACATACTATTGTACATTGCAATCATCAAGCAACAATTCTGATTGAAAATAATTACTATTATGCCAGACTGGGTTTGCTTCTGATCGTGAAATAATACCAACGTACACTCCTGGGACTCCTGCAAGTGTAATTTCTACTCCGATTTCTACACCCGTTGTAGGTCTAACTGGAGAAGAACGCTTCAGTGCTGTGCAAACGCTAGAAGTTCTTCGAAATGAAAACAGAGACCTCACAGAAAAACTTGAAACGATCAAAGGTAGTTGTAATTGCAAGAAAAACTTGAATTAATTTGAATTGCTTGGAGTTATGAAAACTTACATTTTTGAATCTTATTCCGTCGCAGCTAAACGAGCTACAGATTTAGAAAAGTTGAGAGAGTTAGACCGCTTGAGATTAGAGGTGGAAACTTTGAACGAGTTCCGTGCTAAAGTATTGGAGTCACAGGCTGCGCTGCAAAGGGACCTTAAGAAAGTTAGTTCTTCATATGATTAATACAGAAAAACCAAAAACAAAATTCAATCGTGCACTTTGTACATGGTTTCGCAATTCATAGGCTAAAAATGATGCCCGAGAAGCTATCGAAGCAAAAGAGCGCCATGCTGAAGAAATGGCAGAACTTTCCGAGGCCGTGGAAATGGCCACGTTGGATAAAGAAATGGCAGAGGAAAAGGTTAGAAAAACATATTAGCATAGTTTGGTCTGTCAATTATACTGTTTGAGAACATTTAAATTCTCTTTATAGTCCGAGACACTACAACTTGAGTTGGAACAAGCAAATGAAAAGATTGAGATGTTAGATACGGAATTGAAGACTTTGAAAGAGGAAATTAACGGAAAGGTTAGCTTGGACTCTGGGGAAGTAACGGCAATTCATGTAAAACAATTCCAAGCCGAGAATGCTAGACTTCGCGAGGCATTATTAAAGTAAGTTTGACATTTTAGCTTGTTATATGATTTGGCTTCAATTGACTAGGGATTTGACTTATGTAATGGTATTATTTTTTGTGATAGATTAAGAGATACTTCTGCAAACGAAAAGCATCAGCATCAAAAGACCATTAAGGAAGCAGAAACTTTAAGGACAGAAGTAAAGGAGCTCGCTCGAACAAAGGAGAGATTAGAGACTCGTTTGGAGGAGTTGGAAGCTCAAGTTACTGACCTTCAAGAAAGAAATGATGCAGCTCTTGGCGCTGAAGAAATGGTTGAAAATCTTACCGTAAAAAATCTGAATTTGGAAGAAAAGGTTGCACAGCTTACAGAAGCCGTCGCTGATCTGGAAGCACTGCAAGATGTCAATGATCAGCTTCAGGAGTCTGCCAAAGAATTAGAAATGGAATTGAGGGACGACTTACAGCAAGCTATAATTGCCAACCAAAGCGTAAGAAACAATTCTACCTATGCGGATGTAGGTCTTGTTAAAACTGAATAATTTTGCTAATCAGCTAATTATTTTTTCGGTGATATAGATTATCCGAGACCGCGATGCCCTATTGGAAACTATTGCTGATTATAATGTTACTATCGTCAAATTTCGAGATTTGGTCCAGAAGTTGACAGATGAAAATGAATTGTTACGCAAGAATTTGGAGGAAGAATCATCGAAAAGTATTCCTGGACTTGCTGAGGCACTTGATTTTAAGGTACGCTTTGAGAAACTCAGAAAGGTTTGACAGATGTTTATTCGAAAACTTATTGGATTTTTTGGTATTAGAAAATGTTCGCCGAAACCAAAGCTCAGACTACAGCTATAGATCTGGAGTTGAGACGTTTGGAAGCTAAGGAAGCCTCAACGCATGTACAATACTTAAGTGCATTCATGCCGGAGGGTTTCATGAAACGTGGAGGCAAGCAAAATGGAAATTAAAATATGTAATATGCATATGCACGTGATCATACAGGTTGAGATTGAGATCAAAACCCTTATGTTTCTTTTAGGCGATAATGACGCAATCCTCGTCTTGCTTTTGGTGCCTCGACTGATGTGTAAGGCAGAACTTCTCCTGGGACAGGTACGAGAAAAGCTAATGCCTGCTAGCATGACCGTGGAAGGCGTTGCTTCTGCAGAAAGTATAGCTGCTTCTCCCGATGTCGAAAGATATGCGTTTTCCTCGCAATTGTGCTTCCTTTTGTATACCCTTTTATGCGAGCTTCGCAGATGGATCAGTGCCCTTAACACGTGTAGCTCAGAAACATTCTTGAAAGTCGGACTTTTGGTATCCGAGCTTTCAATACAAGAACGTTCGGTTGATTTCTATCTAGAGCTACTAAGAAAGAGTCAGGTAAGCCTTAATATTAAACTTGCAATCTACATTTTCTGTCTTACTTTGAAATGTACTGAAATAAAAGGATGGGTTTATTAATTATAGCTTGATGAAAATATTCCAACTGACGGTCTGGAAAAATGCATTACATCTTTCCAAAACTTTTACACTGCTAACTTAAGTGAAGAGCCTTTGGAGCCAGGAATGATGGTATCAGATTTATGTCTAGCCTCTGCTGCTGCTAGCGATTGCATTGTCATTGATGTTTCAAGATTGTTAGCAATGCTAAAGGTATTTAATCCACCTAAGTACTTGCTGGCCAATTAAATGAATTAAATATGCTCTTTTTATTTTAACTCTTGAACTACTTTATATCTCTAGAAAGCAGAAAAAGACTCCAACATGACTGCATTATTCCAAGATATCAAAACGATTGCCGAATCTCTTCGTCAGTTAGCAAAACGCACCCGAAGATATTTGCCTGACCATCCTAAACAACCCCCTGTTTCCAGCAAACTTCAGTCGCAGTTGTTAAATGATGCTGTCACTTTATCGAAAGTGGTAAAAATTTTGCAAGAAACTTGCAAACAAGCAGTTCGTCATGCAGGAATGCTGACTGGTAATTGTATAAATATGCATATTCTTAATAAATTCCATGTTTTGTACTACAAATAAGACCTAACCTTTTTGTCATTTCTTTGGAAATGTAGGTAATGAAGGAATATCTAGTAGTAAACTCGAAGAATTTCTACAAGCAGCAATGGACAAATGCGATAGTCACGTAGAGGGGGCTGGAGGGATAAAGGAGGTTATCAAGGAATGGTTGTCAACTTCGTTGATGACAATGACAGACCTTGCGCAGGTCGTCAATGAAGTACCTTTGGCTCCCAAAGAAAAGGTAAATGATATCACATAGTCATAAGTGGTGCGTTTTGTTACTTCTCAAGGGCAATCTTCAAGTTTGGATTTCACTTGTCAAACGTTGAGCATGTACATACTCCAACTAACTATACCATGTAATTTGTATTTACTCCGATAGCCTCCAGCACCTCTTACGATTCGGGCACAAACAGTGAAAGCAGAGTTGGATCAGACTCGCAATCTGAGAATACAGTTGGAAGACAAGGAAGCTTCAATAAAAGTAAGATGAAAGATCATGTAGTTGTAAAGTAAAAAGTAATATTTTTACATACACGGGTTGTATTCATTTTATGGCAATATTATTGAATTCATTTATCAGGAACTTCGGAAAGTTTTAAGAGCAAAACAAGATGAATTGAGTGAAGCTATGATTCGGAAAGAACTGGCAGAAAAGAAACTTTCTAATGCAACGAAAGACAATGAAATGGCCGTCGAAAAGCTAACGGTAAAAAATCAAGATATTGTTATTTCAAGTAAAACCTATGCAGTAATGTTTATGAGATTTTTTAAACACTTCATTTGAACTTACAGAGGAAACTTGAAGATATTCAAAGTATGCTACAAAGAAAAGAACGCGAGTTCCAGGCTACACTCGAACACTTCCAATCAGATATTGAAAGTTTGGAATCCGAAAGAGGCGAACTCAAAGAAAAACTTGTGTCGGTTTCCAAAATTAGACTTTTGGAAGGGCTTACTCGTAGTCCAGGTACAGTGTATAGATGAATATTTTTGTCGCCTATTTGGAGAAAAGTACTCATAGTTGTTTTGTCTTCTTTAGTGTCAACACCATTGCAATCTCCTATTCACGGAGTACAAACTAGCGCTCAGTCAGCCGGTATTGGTTCAACCTCTTCAAGCACAGCAATTGGACCTGCTTCAGAGGGTCTCATAGAATATACTCGTCATCTTCAGAGAGAAATTTGGAGGCTTCGTTCGCAGAAAGTCGTTGAGAACTTAAAAAATCTCCCTCCATTACATCTTCCTAGAAAGTGTGACGACAAAATCAAGAACCTAGAAAGTGAACTCGGAGAACTCAGGACGGTAAGTTCTTAAACGTTTGTTTTGAAGTTTGAAATTGCTACTTCGATTATTGCTCAATTGATTTGAAATTACATCGTTTGTATTTACAGGAATGGACCAGAAATATTTGCAGTTCTTTAAAGATATCTTTCGACAATAAACTCAATACCGCAAGGAAAGAGTTTCTGCTAAACGAGAATCAGCGCCATAAGCTGGAGCTAGCTAAAAAGATGGCAGATTTGAAGCACAGAATAGCCCTCCTTCAAGCGGAAAGAAAGACATCGGGAACAGTAAAAGCAGACTTTGCCGCATTCACGTCTGAGAGATCAGCTAAGGTTAGTGTTTGACAATATATAAGTGTTTTTTTGTACTAAACTTAATTTCTTGGAGTAACAGTTTAATATTTGATTTTATGCAGGATATGGAAAATGAACTTCGCAAAGTTGGAATGATCAAATTCCCAGGATGGGAAAAGAGCAAAGAGAAACCACAAAAAATTGTTTTGTCTGGAGATCAACTTCGCAGAATTCATCAACTTCTGAGCCCTTTGGCGTAGCAGCATAATTTTCTACTGATTTACGCGTAGCTTTTAATTTACTACTTTAAGTCGAGTCACTAATCAAGCAATTTGTCTGAATTTAGTTGTTTATTACCATTGACCACATTACATTTAGGCGGAGCGTAAGCAACTTTCATGTATTACAGTTGAATGTATCGTATCTACTTTTTATGATCGCTTTTAACTGCAACATCAATATACCAAATTAAATATAGATTTTGCCTTTGACCTCATGTCAATTTTGTGATGTAATTATAATGAATAATATGATAACTTATGAAATACATATTCACAATCAAGAGACTTTGGAAATGAAAATAAGTTTTATTCATTTGGTTTGTATGATTAAATTAAATTAAACGCAAAATAAATCATTGATCACCAATTTTCATCGAAATCGAAACCTACATCGTCGCGCTAAATAATTAAAATATTCAAACATCTTTCTTTGACCTGAGCTGAGACACAAACGAAAAACTGTCAGTAATGCGTACCCTATTATGACTCAAGTAGAAACGATAAAGTAGGTTAATCAGTAATCAAGGATAACTGACAAGTCGGTTCATACCGTTGTACGATATACATCTAATGAAACAGGAGGATCAAGCAACGATTACGCAGTTCGTTGATATTTTTGACCACCCCGTTGATTTTGACCGCCGCGACCACCACCACGGCCTCCTCCAGGATTAGATCCAAGTCCTGGTCTGCCGGTAAGACCTCCTCCTAAGAAGCATTTGAAATAATATAATGTTATAAATACCTACAGCTACAATAATCCTCATTTTCATTAAAAACTTGAGCATCTATGGAAAAGGAACATCACAAATGGAAACAAAATCTCTAGTTACCTCTACCACCGCCTCGACCACGACCACCTCCCCTTCCACCACGGAAATCTCTTCGTCCTCTATTTCCACCTCCAGAACTTTCTTCTTCTTTGACCATATCAATGACTTCATCTGGGATTCTAAGGTACTTGATATTCGTTCCACGGATATAACATTCTGGCATTCTCCAGAATTTATCACCGTCCTATTCAACCAAAGATTAGTTTTAAGTTTTAGGATGGATGGAAACGTTACATACAATAGAAAATCTGTAGTTTGCTGAAAAAGATTCTGTTTTTCTTACCCTCGATGTGCAAATAACGTCCCTGAGACAAATGTTCATCCAACCGTCACAAGCCTGAAGATGTCCGTTGTAGGTTTCACCATTTTTCAGCTCAACCAGCTGAAAATTATATCAAATTAGATTTGCTTTATTAGATTAGAATTAAATTCTATTTTAAGGGACTTACACATTCTTATGTATGGCTCTGGGTCAGCCCAGGCCCAGATCTCGGGCGAATGTCCTTACCATAGGCATGTACTGAGCTGCTCTCAATAAAGACAGTGGCAACATTGTGGCTGTCCAATGACCAGGGTCAGAGCAGGAGGGCAAGAGTTCTTACAAACTGACCTCTGAAAGCGCTTGAAACAATTGTAAAATATTCGTACTAGGTGTTTAAAGCTTAAACTGAAAACTCGTATCGGTCAATTCGTTTGCCAATTATCAATGCAAGTTTTAAAAGTTGTTAATTGTCCTTCAAAATTGGATGTTTTGTTTATGAATTCTCTAAATCCGAACACATCGCATCGGCTTCACATGATCATCATCATCATCAATGTTTTGACATGGATTTTGGTTGCCGCTAAGCATGAGGGGAAAGTCAAGAATTTAAAAGAGGCAGGGACATTGAAACGATTGTGTGGGCGATGACGCGGCAGATGACAGGATAAGGATAAATCACAGCCTTTCCTCTAAGGATAAGCTACGATGGTTATCATGGGCAGGAGCTTCTTCAGAAATTGGGTCAAATCATCATTTTGAAACAAACTCAAATCTCATTTTTTAAACCATATGATTATTGTAGAAGCAGACATTCCAACGTTTTCGTCGAAAGTTGACACACACCTTTACTAATTTAAAAATTTTAAAGGCATTATTAAGTTTATTCTTGCATATATTGCATTCGCATCTGTTTCAAATCCTCCAGACTCCAGTTCAACAGTATCATCATTTATCCAGCTCCTCTCCTCTACCTTTCGCAACACCCACGACATATCAGAGTTTGACGTTTCTCTCTGATCAAAAGAATTGCCCTTGGAATTTCATGTCGTCATCTATATATCTCACACGATGATGTTCGTTTCATACGTACGCTAACGTTAAATTTTCATCTTGGTTGGCCAAAAACCCCTTTATCAAAAGGGATCTCTCACCTGAGCTGAACTAAGGAAAATTTTCAGAGGAAGAAGAAACTACAAAAGCATGTTACTAAAGTACCCTGACCAAAAGGTGATTCATTCCTTGAGTGAAATTTCCACGTATTGAAACGACTCAAAAACTTTCCTTCATGTGAACAGCTCAAACGGCGATTTATAGAAGCAACTTTTGATACACAATCCGGCATGGCTTATGCTGTCAGCTAACATTTCAGATTTTCCTGCCTGCACGAGGGAGCAAAGAAAGGGGGAAGAAAAGTAGAGGGCTTGTTGGTGTTTTATTTTAGGAAAGAGTGGGGAGGCATGAGGTGCGGCTATAGTCTATAGTTTGATATTACCTCTCGCATTCTATCATTCAGTCCTTTCCACTCAGACTCGGCGTAGAGTTAACTTGTTGTGTCGACTGAGTATTTTTGTGAAAATTTTAAAAAATCATCCAAAATGGTAAGTTAATTAAAAAAATATTTAACTATCATTAGTGTTTATCCAGGGAGTCATTTGTGCGACGATAATTGTGAAGAAAATTAGTGATTTTGAAAGAAACGGTGATTCATGCTTGTTCCATGCCGCTCGCTGCATCTTGCTGTGCTGTCTTTCTCCCTTGAAAGCGTACCATACGGAATGGCATTTAGACAGACGGCATGCCGTATGCGCCATTTATGAGATTAGAGCAATTGACAAATTACGTGTGGCAATTATCAAGATTCTTGTTTCTGAGCTCTTGTTTTCAAAAGGGTGTTTAAATTTTAAAGTTTCTGTCGCAATGAGCTAAATAGGTCAAATGAGGATTAAAATTCTATCTGTTGAGGAAATATTTGCCTGTCCGATTTCAATCAATTAGATTTAATATTTTTAGTATTTAAACATGGGCTGTTGGGGTAAATATCTGCAGATATTCTTCATTCATGAAAAATTGTTTCGATGAGTTTGAAATTGAAATAATGAATTGTGACAATGATTAACCTGTAAATTGCTTGTTTTAGGTGAACTTCACCGTAGACGAAATTCGAGCCATGATGGACAAGAAGCGGAACATCCGCAACATGTCCGTCATCGCTCACGTTGACCACGGAAAGTCAACTTTGACTGATTCACTGGTTTCGAAAGCCGGTATCATTGCTGGAGCTAAAGCCGGCGAAACCCGATTTACTGACACTCGACAAGATGAGCAGGATCGTTGTATTACCATCAAGTCAACGTAAGTTTGAATTCTGTAATTATTCTTGTTCGATTTGTTGTTGAATAATGTATACGTTCTGGAGTTTGAAATTAATTAATTAATTTTTAAAAAATAATTGTATAGGGCCATTTCCATGTACTTTGAGCTTGAGGATAGGGATTTGGTCTTCATCACTCAGCCTGATCAGCGTGCGCCAGACTCAAAGGGTTTCTTGATTAATCTTATTGATTCACCTGGGCACGTAGATTTCTCTAGTGAGGTAACTGCTGCTCTTCGTGTCACCGATGGAGCCTTAGTCGTCGTTGATTGCGTTTCTGGTAAGCAAAACTATTTGTTGCTTTAATGAAACCGAAAACGGTCGACTAAATTTTTGACATATGGCGTTATTGTTATTTGATTGACATGTCTTGTGTTTTTAGGTGTGTGTGTACAAACTGAAACTGTACTTCGTCAAGCCATCGCTGAAAGGATTAAGCCTGTTCTTTTCATGAACAAGATGGACCGTGCTCTTCTGGAATTGCAATTGGAACAAGAAGATCTTTTCCAAACTTTCCAACGTATTGTGGAAAACGTCAACGTCATCATTGCCACTTACAACGATGATACTGGTCCTATGGGAGAAGTTCGAGTTGATCCCTCCAAGGGTAGCGTTGGTTTTGGTTCTGGCCTTCACGGATGGGCGTTTACTTTGAAGCAGTTCGCTGAGATGTACGCTGACAAGTTTAAAATCGATGTCAACAAACTTATGGGTCGTTTGTGGGGAGACAGCTTTTTCAACCCAACAACCAAGAAATGGGCCAAGCAAAAGGAGTCCGATAACAAGCGTTCATTCAACATGTACGTCTTGGATCCAATCTACAAGGTTTTCGATGCCATCATGAACTACAAGAAGGAGATGATTACCACTCTTTTGGAAAAGCTCAAAATTGAATTGCGACCTGACGACAAGGACAAGGATGGAAAGCAACTTTTGAAAGTTGTAATGAGAACTTGGCTTCCAGCTGGAGAGACTCTTCTTCAGATGATTGCCATTCATCTGCCTTCCCCCGTTGACGGCCCAGAAGTACCGTATGGAGATGTTGTATGAAGGACCTCAAGATGATGAAGCAGCTATTGGCATTAAGGTACCTTTTTCAAGAATAGAATCAGTTTCTAGCTTTTTTCTTAAAATACATAGAATATTCACGAGAATTTATTGTTTTTAGCGTGGAAGGGTTTTTAGAAATTTTTTAATGTTAATATAATTTTTGAGATATGAATGATGAAAAGTTTCTGAGCGTCTGATACACCCCACCTTCGGAATTCTGTAAATGAACCATTAATTTGGAAATAGGTAGGAGTTCCCATCATTGAAGTCCGAAAGGGCTGAACCCATCAATGATGAGTAAGGTGGGTGGGTTGGGTGGAAATTATCAGAAACGTCTGAAAATTTATTTAGTTTACATTTACTCAAGTTTAAGAGTAAATTAAAGAATTGTATTTCATGCTTATGCTTAATAGTTTTAATACTTTTTTTTATTAAACTATAGATGTTTTGAAACTTTTGATTATTGTTTTTGAACAAATATGATGATTGTTCTTTCACAGACCTGTTCTGAACTAACCATGCAGACGAATAAGAACGGCCAGCTGATTTTGTTATAATTAATTGAATTGTAACTTGATCGCTGGCAGATTTCAAATTTAAATACCGTTTTTAATTGTTACACATTATTTTCGTTTCTTACAGGGTGATGTGAACCCCCGTGACGACTTTAAGATCCGTGCTCGTTACTTGGGCGAGAAATACGATTATGATGTCACTGAAGCCAGGAAGATCTGGTGCTTCGGTCCTGATGGAACTGGCCCTAACCTTTTGATTGATTGTACTAAGGGAGTCCAATATTTGAACGAAATCAAGGACTCTGTTGTAGCTGGTTTCCAATGGGCAACCAAGGAGGTAAATATCATTTTTTAAAGATGATGATGTGTTTAATTTCTGGCGATACTCCCGTTCTGCAGCAGCATTCTAAATGTTATGCTGCACGAATGCAATTCGCCAGAAAGATTAAAGTAATTTCTTGCTATGCTCTGGATTGGTTTTGATTGAAATCGGCCAATTCGGTTTAAAACGAGATACAATTGATGCTACCTTTTTAAAATTAGGGTAAAATTTAATTTGGGTTGCTAAAACTAACAATGAATTTGTAAATTGATTGATTCCATAGGGTGTCCTTTGTGAAGAGAACTTGCGTGGTGTCCGTTTCAACATCTATGATGTGACACTCCATGCTGATGCCATTCATCGTGGTGGTGGTCAAATTATTCCAACTGCTCGTAGATGTTTGTATGCTTGCGCTTTGACGGCTGCCCCAAGACTCATGGAGCCCGTATATCTTTGCGAAATCCAGTGCCCGGAGACTGCTGTCGGTGGAATTTACGGTGTGTTGAACAGACGTCGTGGTGTTGTGTTTGAAGAAATGCAGGTAAATTAGATTGTCAATCATTAATCCTGAAAATAATACTGTTTCAAATTCAAAACCGAATTTCTAACAATAATGAACTTACCTTTCTAATAATAATGAACTTAATAATGCTTTAGGTTGCTGGAACTCCAATGTTCGTAGTAAAGGCGTACTTGCCAGTAAACGAATCCTTCGGCTTCACCGCCGATTTGAGAAGTAATACTGGTGGACAGGCATTCCCACAATGCGTATTCGATCACTGGCAGGTATTCCCTGGTGATCCATTGGAAGCTGGCTCTCGTACCTATCAAGTCGTACAGGTATGTCCTAAATTTGAAACGCGTTATCGTATTGCTGTTGTTAGTATGCAAACTCGAAAGATTACTAATGTCTTATTTATTTTTTGTAGGACATCCGTAAACGCAAGGGCATGAAGGATGGACTTCCAGATTTATCACAATATCTGGATAAGTTGTAAATACCGGAGATTCAACTAGGGATTCAAAGAGCGCAGCGTTAATGATGGCTGGCTTCGAGTGCGTTTGTTTGTTTCTGCACAGTTTATTATTCTTTAATAAAATCCGTTTTCAATAAAAACTGTGTGATGCTCTTAATTGCATAATATTCAATATTTTAATCATAACTTCGGCTACCAAACATCAGTTGAGCGTTTCAGTCAAACTCATGTACGACTATTTTTTGCCCTAATTATTATAAATGTTTCTTAAATGGTGTTGGTTGGTACAATATTTTATACAGTGAACTTTTTTTCACATATTATATGTCTTCGGTGCGTTGTTTAATATTCTAAATCAATTTATCAGTCCTTCCGTTATGGGAAACAAACAAGCCATTCGTTAACACGAGTTTGTATGGAAAGGAAAAAAAAAATTTATACACATTAAATCTTTGATGAAAACTGAAAAACTACTCGGCTAGCTGTACAACTGATTTGATTTGATGCATCAAAACATGAACACTGCATTACATAAATCATAAACTTGAATGCACATTGACGAATACGCAATATGTAAGCGCAAATCGCAGATTGCAAAATTTAAACCAGGAAAAGGACGGTGAAGTGAATTTACTAATTACATAATCAATTGAAATAATATCGCTGACTCGATTTAAATCTTTATCAAGTTCATTTCCCATTGCAACTGCTGCACTTTGCACTTGACATGTTGGCATGAACGAAGATAAGGCTGTACAAAGTTGGCATCCTATGCATTCCACGTGGAATGGAGTATAGAGTATCGTGTATCTTTAAAAATAATTTAAAATGCTTAACCACGAAAATTGCTGACACTGAACGAATTGATAAGAAGAAAATAACCAAAAATGTCGAATTTTCATAATGATTTGTGCAAATATATGCGTGAATGATATTCCAAATTCCTATGCATTATCGTTGTTTAGATTAGGATTAGTTTACTTATACGGATCCATATTACAATGGGAAAGGGATAAGTTATTGAGTAAAGGTTTTTAATAATATTCTACTGCCCATTATCATCGTTAGAAATATAGAACAAGTAGTCTTGGCCCGTTACAACGTCGTTGATTATTAGTTCGCCCCAATTCATCGTTCCGTCTCGCTGCGAGCATGAAACAATCACATCACATCATCCTTTACTGACTCGTTCGTCGGGTTAGAGAGTACGAATTCTAAATGAGTAGAGTATGAATCGGGTTAATCTTGCTAATCCCCCGGGCCAATCTTTATGTCATGTCATTAATAGATTTAAAAGTTGAAAAAAGAATGAATTTTTAGCCGGGCCATCAATATTTTTCCCGTCAAAAACCGGCCATACTTATGAATATCAACATTACTTATGTTTGACTTTGAGGTAGAAGTGTTTAACTTTGGGTAACGAAATTGAATTTTTTGTCATGTAATTCTAATCCCTTCTTGTGTATAATCTAATCTAACGCTTCATAGTTTAACTAGTATGGATGAACGTAAAGAAACTATGCTTGCATTCTATTCTGATTCTAGTTTCCACGAAGTCACTCCTGCATAATTTTCATAATCAAGCTCATCATAATCATCATCTTCAGCTTTCAGCAACTTTTTTTTTTGTAATTTTTATGGAGAGTCCACTTCATTTCTTACAGCTATGGCAAGTGGAGTGAACATTGAACGTTTAATTTCATGGTCCATGTATAGTGGTATTGTAAGATGACGGCAGCATCATCATCATCCTATTTAATATTGGTTTGGTATGTTTGTCCGCTGCTGTTGTTGGCTGTTACTTCTTCCCATGGCCATGGTCAGAGTCAGAGTAGTAGTGATGTTCCCTTACATTAAAAAACTTAATCGCCCTCTGTAGCTATGCGGTTGTAACGAAGAAACGAACCAAAAAGAACCAACATGAGCGCTTGCGAAACAATGTGTGAGTGTGTGGATGGATGGATGAGAATGAGAACGAGAGAAGTGTATGAATAAATGCTGGAAAACTTTTTTTTATAACGAACAAGAGCATTGAGAAAACTGGGGATTTTTTCTGTGTATTTGGCATTAAGATAAAGGACCTTGGAACTTGGAATCATTGTAAATGTGAGATCATACTCTCTCTAGAACTTGAACAGTCATTCCGCAACATTTTTGCAGGTAAAATGGTCTAATCGATTATTAATAATTTTTTATTTCAAATTCTATTCTGAAATATTATTTTTATTGACTTGAAGAAGTGTACAGCTGACTTTCACATTGCATGACATATGACTAATGACTTGACATACTTTTCGCAATTTTCCTTGTCGAGAAGAATTACGAAATTCTAGAGCGTAGTGCAGTAGTGCGTCATTTCCTCATATTGGAACAAATATTTTGTTTGTTTGCAGGTGAAGGAAGGATCGTCCGTTTTTACTTTTTTAAAGGATTTCTACTTTTAGTTGATCTTGAAATTTCAAGACAAATTATTATACAATGGCTGCCCAAGTGAATGCAATTTTGGAAAAGGTGGACAAGAAGTTGCATGAAAAGAATAAATTCTCTGATCTTCTTCAAGTAGCAGAAGAAAAGACGGGATTGAAGAGACTTTATCTTGTTTCAGGTACGTTTACTATTTTTTATGTTAAATAAATAATGTGGAGAGGAAGTAGAAAATAATAAGTTATGTAAATAATTTCTCGGCGTCCATTGTCAATTGCCACAAACATAGGATGGCGTTTTGGAAGAAAATTTATATAAAAAATGTGAAAACATTTCAATTTGGACTCGGTAACCCTTTAAAAAACTAGATTTTCACAAAGAATATATCCACAGATTTATAAAGAGGCTCTTGAGTGAGCTCATTGTATGTAAGGTGCAATCGGTGGTCATGTCATGATAATGATCATTATCATGATCATCTTTCTTGAAGACGGATAAATTTGAGGAAAAAAATATTTTGCCAAGTATGAAATATGGATGTGTGAAATGATGTGTGAATTTGCTTTCTGATTCTGATCATCGATGAGTTGGGCAGTACTTCAGCGTTCATCTTCTAATTAGGTCGAACCATCCATTAACCTC
>JAHZMX010002211.1:0-11239 GCA_027743895.1 Seira musarum | reverse complement strand
CCTCTCCAATTTCCTCATCCAACTTTTAATAATCAGCCAGCAGGAGCGGAGCAATGGGTGTATAGCATTTTCTCCAGAAGTGTTTGCTGAAGAATACCTTCTTTCGGTGGAAGTTCGCCTTTTCCACGAAAGAAAAAAATTTTCACCTGAGAAAAGATAAAATAAAATAGATTATGTAGTCAGTCATTCATTTCTGGCATCCATTCTTGTTCATGTCCACGAATTTCCAGGTGCTTATATAAATTATAACATAAACCCATTTGTATATATGTACGTGGTTATTTCCAGCAAATACACGTGCGGTCAGTGACTACTACGAATAACGGAATCATTCACACATTTAGCTTCTTTTTTTTTGCATCAAAGCACATTATTATGCGTAGGTCGATATATAGCATATTTATTGTAGCGTAGTTTGTTTTCTGACCAGAACATCAAATAAAGTAGAATACAACAAATTCCGCCACAGCCAACGAGTACAGTGGAGTGGAGAGCTATTGACTTAGTCTCGAAATTGAAATACCTAGTCCAGTAGCTGCAATGCAATGTGCTTTTGCTTGGATTAGGTTAACCATGAAGGACGATCGACCAGTTTAGGGAAAAAAATTCATTTTTTTTTTCAACCCACCACCCGACTACTTTGGTTAGCCTAACTTTTCTGTCGATTCTCGGGTAACTGGAAATCTTGGAACTTGTTCTGTGTATGTATGTACCTACCTACATTACGCTCCAAAAGCGGAATAAACTTTTAAAAAAGTATACAGAATACCTAAACGAGTTTACCCCTACATATATTCTGCTGGAGTTTCCTTTCCTATTATACTTTTGTTGGAAGTTCATTACTCCGACGTCACCTTGAAAATTCATTAATTATTGACGAACATGTAAACATACCTTATTCTAGTTTATAATATCCACACGAATATCATAAAAAACACAACCAAAACAATAATAACGGTCGTATAACTGTTAGGAAGTCCTTTTTGGTCGATCGTCGCATGTATCTTAAACAGTAACTTTTTTGTGCTGTGTTATCCTCCATCATTTTCTTTTTAATTAATTAAAATCACTAATTTAGTAAAAATCCATTTTTTTTTTTAAAATTAAGCTTTCTTTTGCGGAATCGCAACTTCACATTAAAATTATAGCGTGTTTTACTCGTGAGTCTGTTATGGTTTACCGAAAAAGAGGGAAAAAAAAGGAGGGGATATGACAGTTAGCTTTTTTATACTGGAATATAAAGGAAGGTCAGAAAGGTGAATGACCGACGAAACTTTGTCTATTGTTGTTTACTATTACGTAAAAGCATTTTTTCAACATTTGAACTCTCAATCTCTGTCAAACTTTTGTTTGTGCTGGAAGTCAAATCAATCATGTGTGAAACAGCTGAAACTTGACACTGTCCTTTTGTCTCAAAACATTTTCCATCGCAGAGCTTTTCAATAATCGATCGATATAATGCATATCTAATTATAATTAATTGCTCAGGTCATATGAAATACAATTCCGGTGGTTAGTTGTCATGATTGAACCCAGTTTTTTTTTTTTCAATTCGAACTGGCGAAAGATTCGATTCTTTGTCGTGGTCGCAAATGTTATTGATTCCGTTTCTTAGCTCTCGACGTCAAAACACTTTCACAGCAATTTCATGATTTCTTTCTATCTGTTATAGGAATAATTTGTGGACTGTATTTTTTAGGAAATTAATTGAATAATAGGCTTCTGTTTTACATACCAAGAAAAAAAACTTTCACGCAATTTCATTGGAGCCCCTACGAAAATAGGTTACTTTTTAATTTTAATAATTCATAAAATCTCATTAATGCTTAGCCTTGCTTCAATCATTCATTCCGATTGATGAAATCACAATTATCTTTTTTGTCAATAGACAATAATGTCCTTATTTTCTTGAGTTACGTAAAAAGAGTAATTCATGGATTTAAAAAATTAATATATTGCGAATATCGCCTGTTCATGTCATTTTAACTTATTTGCTATCAATACATTTTTTTGCATTTAACTTTTATCTGCATATACCACCAATACCATGTAGAACGCGTTCATTTCATAGGCATTTGTTTTTATTAATAAAAAATTATATCTGCGATGCTGTTGCGTTCTTTGCTCTTCTTTTTACGCTGATGACTGACGATGTTAAAGAGTGCGAAGTAGACAGACAAGTTTTCTCCCAAGACCATGGGTCAATTAATATAAACTATGTACCCCTTTTTGAACGTTTGCGATAGCAAATACATATCGATTTTTCACTAGTTAACTGAAATTTGCAGATTTTAACTTACTTTATTTTAAACTGAAGCCACTTTACTCAAAATTTTTAAAAACTCCACAAAATAATTTTTCAATTACTTCACTTTACCGAAACTTGTATAGAAATTGAATATTTCTAGCTTCACACAATTTATGTAGGTATTTGTAAAGTAGAAAAAAATTGTCGAGACTCGTGATTGCATACCTGGATTGTCTCGGATTGTAGAAGAGATGACAAAATTTTATGCGGATTCTTTTCCTCAAGCGTTTGGCTGGCTAAACATTAATTGCTTTGCTGTTTTTCTATTAATAAAAAAATGGTCTATCTTGCAAAGCCAGAGAAAAATTTCTTTTTCGAAAGAGCTAAAATGCAGAGAAGATGCATTTAACTGTGTATACTTCTCGAGAAGATGATATTTAACCAGCTCGGACTTCTGTACATGAGGATTCTTTACACTTCAAAAAGTACTAAAAGTTTTAACTGAATGCATGCATACTTGTCTACCTCAGAGGCAGAGGGATTTAGTAAAGATGAGAATAACGTGCATGTAAAAAGAGTGCATGAACACGGTCGGTCGGAATATTTATATTATTATTATCATCGTCATCATCATCGTGATCATCATCATATGCGGACGGATGGTTGGTTAGGTTGTTGGATAGAATGGATCCATTGACACCAGACCAGCTTAGCTCTTTGCTTTTAAGCCTACAATTAGCTTTAGTTCACTTTATTGAGTAGAAAAGGGAAAAAAATGTGAAGGAGAGTACAACGAACGTACGAATAGAGGAAAAAGTTCTTCAGTCTCCCATTGCATGCATCATCCATTTAATGTGGTTATCTTTTTCGAATAGCAATACTTAGGTACGAAATATCCTCATTTTCTATGTTTATGTATGCACATTTAAAAAAGTACAGCAAGTTTTTACGGCAAAAAGAGAACATAGAACATGGGTTAGTTTTTATCATCATCATATCATATCTTCACACTGCCGTATATTATATGAATATGAATATACACACATTTATTTATAAAGCGATGTAACAACAACACCAACATTCGTTGTTTCTAATCTTTATAGAGATTACATAGAAAAACGTACGCATGCAGCAGTAGTAAAGTTGTATGTCCTTCCAAGTAAGTGGGAAAGCAAATGCATTTTTGCCATTAGGCATCATTGTCGGCATTATCATGATATGATTATAACAGAAATGAAAAGAAGAAGAGCAACAAGCTGAAAAAAAAAGAAAAAAGAAAAAGAGGTTGCTGCTTACAATAATATGTTTGATGTCTCTGATGATGATGATATAGAGAAAGCGGATATAGTCTAGTTTGCCAGTTCTCTTTAACCAGTTACAGGTTAAAGCTGCATACGAAAACATGAAAATGATATGCGTGCACTGCTACGACTACGAAGCAAAGTAACGTGCTTTTTCTCGCTCACAGAAACAAGTCATGTTCATTGTTCATGTAGCAAGTAGCACTGCAATTTTTTACACAAAAATGTAGACGTGGAATACATTTCATGATGATCACGAGGAGAGGAAAATAAGGCCAGAAAAAGTGGTTTTGTTGAATGCAGAGTGGTATGGATGGATCAAAAGGATGAGTTTGTCATGTGGATTTTGAATTGAATTCTCTAGTATCATTGTTTAAGCTCCTCATTTTCCTTTACATCATTCGATAAATTGAAAGGATTGCGCGATTCGATTGTATTCTATTCTATTGCAAGCACACAAGGATTTACAATACGTTCGACTGCTCACATGTAAACGGATTTTTAAAAGAGATTCGATCTCAAAGAGCACATCATCAGAAGAAGTTACATGAAATGAAAAAAAATGCACGCTAGAATGAAATTGTTAAGCGTAAAACTTAGTTATTGCGTTCGTTCGTAGCAATAGCAAAGGAAAAATGTTTGACAGCATGAACCGTGAAGAAAAGCAGACGTCTTATTATTCTTCCTTCAAGAATGTTACACAAGAAAAAAAGAGCAGCGATACGGAGCTCAAGCGATAGTGCATGCACATTCAAATTAATTTTCTCCATGTCTTTCCATCAACAAAAAAATTGGAGAAGAAAATCCCATAAGTATTCCGATGTGAAAAATAGTGTTCTTTGAGAAGTCAGCTTTTTTCAGGAACGTAGATGTGCGATTATGCTAAAAGCTTGCTTAAGATAATATTTTAAACTGTGGGATTTTTTAAACTAAAAGCTGTAGCAATGTGATATGTCAAAACATAAAGGATTAAATTATATGTTTTATACTGTCCAGCATTTTCACGTTTTAGGAATTTTTGAAGGCGCCTAATGTTGTGTATTCCATTCAATACACGTAATCTTAAACTGCATTACCTCCATTAAGTTGAGTGTACATGACTGCAAGTATGCAATGTATGTACTTACTCCAATGATAAATGATTTATATAAAACACTTTGTTATTGTCTATTGTTAATATGGAAAAAGTCAGGATAGCTATAAGTTATTGTATTTTTATGAGTTGCATCCACACACCACCATGCATTTGGTACATATTAGGAGTAAATGTTGATTTGCTCATGTAAGGAATAGAAACAGGGTCAATGGCTTTTAGCCCCGGGACATCATCTAATTGATATAATGCTGTTCCTGCTGCCGTGGTGTGCGTAAAAAAAGGTAAAAGGTGTATAATAGGTATGCAGGTAGCTTAATGTAGGTACTCCTCTATCTACTAGTGCTAGTGTTATGCCATGCAAGTTTTTTTAGCTTGTGAAGAGGACACCAATGATGCCATTGAAATCATATCAAATTCATGTATTTTACCAATTGTAAAGACATTTTCTTTAAAAATTAATTTATCATTTATGCACCTTGCTCAGGTTGACAATGTTCATGAAAATTACTTTAATTACTTTTTTTAAACCAAACCTAAACATTAGCTTTCTTTGATGATGTGAAATTGAAATTTAATCTACCAAAGCAGATTCACAATTATTATTCCGTTCATGTGTATTGTTGATCCGAAAAAATAAAACCACTAGAATTATAAATTACAACTCATCTTTATTATGGAAATCCTGTGTTCCAATAACGCTATCAATAAAACTTTCTTTGTCATATTCCATAAGAAATACACTGTTCCAGAAATGAACACGCGTGGTAAATGGCTCATCAATGATCATTTTGTTTAGAGAGTTTTCCAATCCGATTATAAGCTATTGGGGTTCTGTCTTCCACCATGTCAGGAGTTACAGAAGCCCAACCATTAATGGATTCCCCCCGTACAAACTGGTATAGCCCTACCAATAACTGCCTCTCAAACTGGATATTCTCCTCTCCAGTCGTTTCGTTGAAGAACGATGTGACGAACAAAAATTGAATTTGATCGTAATGTGAAGGACCTGAAAAAATTGATTAAGTAATGGAAATAATTTGACATAATAAAAGAGAAATTCATATTTAAATTACCAAATATGTGCGAGCTATTGTATCCGTATAATCCATGAATTGATTGAGTAGGGACGTAATCAAACCAATAGAGATAAAGTCTTTCATTTTGCTTTGCCATTAGTTTTGCCGAGTGGTGAAGTGGAATGAAAAAATGTCTATCTGAATACATGTTGGTTAAATTATCGAATTTATAATCTTTATCGACAAGTCGAACTGGGACAATGGAGTCGTTACTGTCTTTGGTTTGATTTAGGGGAAAGTAATAGTGTCGAACGGATTCGGAAACAGATCGAGGATCTAACGCGGTACTTTGGTAATATAGGGAAACCGGAGCTGCTCGGAACCATTCCATGTTAAACACCATTCGAAGCATGCCAATATGACCAATGTCTGCACAAAAAATGTGAGCCAATCAAGTATAATACATGAATGAAAGACTTAAAGTTAATCATTGCAGTTATTTACCCATTGCATGAAGTAAGCCTTCATGAGAATTTACTCCCATCACTACAGGAATGTCTTTTGCCCAATACGAGCCTTCCAGAAGTATACTATACGGATTTTTTGACAAAAATCTTTCCTCCATATTACCAACAATTTCCACAGATGGTCCAAACGGAACCATCGGATCCAAAAACCATTCCTGTTCAAACCAATCCATGAAAAATGTATTTTCCCCGTTATATATTCAAAACAAAGTTATGTTTACCCAATGATCTTACAGTCATCCGGTATGTCTTTTGAACCAAAGTTGTGGCATCCGTAGAAGTAATGCATTCACTCGTATCCGTGTCATTTCCACACTTCAAGAGTTTTGCAAGTTTAGTATTCCTTTCACTGGGCTGTTTCATGAATGCCCATGGGGAAATGGCAGTTCCACTTTGGATACTTGCTTTGTCATCGTTGGTGTTGAGAAATCCTTTTCAAATCAATTATAGAAGTAAGTAAATTATATACGAGCTAAGAAGGAAGTACATAAGTAATTTAATGGAAAGTTTTTCTTACCCAAAACGCCCAATCTATAGTTAAAATTGATTGCAACCATATCATGATCCATCAGCTTTCCAAGACCGTAATCGTGCCCACTTTCTGACTGAAAATTTCCACCATGAAACCAAACCAAAACTGGAAGAAGTTTATTAGGCTGTAACGGTTAGTATGAAAACTTAATTATTCAACTTCTGAGCATGCATATTTAGCCAAGAATTCAAACAATTACAGTCGTATTTGGCGTTGCAATGTTAGCAAATAAGCAATCTTCTTCCCCCAAGGTCTTCATTGCTTCCCATGACCCACCTTCATCTTCATCTGNGCCCACTTTCTGACTGAAAATTTCCACCATGAAACCAAACCAAAACTGGAAGAAGTTTATTAGGCTGTAACGGTTAGTATGAAAACTTAATTATTCAACTTCTGAGCATGCATATTTAGCCAAGAATTCAAACAATTACAGTCGTATTTGGCGTTGCAATGTTAGCAAATAAGCAATCTTCTTCTCCCAAGGTCTTCATTGCTTCCCATGACCCACCTTCATCTTCATCTGGATCATACCAAGGATCCAGTTGTGTACAAACGTTCCCGTACTCCGTAGCATCTCTATCCCCCAAATCTTCATCTAGGAGAACTGCTGGCTTATCAAATAATTCAAAATAAATTTTTGCTTTTATGCATGTGAAGAAGATGAGGTTCTGAATTCTAACTGACCTTAAAACGTAACTCTCCAATGGGAGGTTTCGCATACGGAATATTTCTGAACTCGATATAAGGTCTTTTGGCATGCACCGACTCCAAAACTGTTCCAGTTAACTTGCTTCCATTTTCAAGAACAACAGTTCTAGATTTTTCAGAAAGCACAAATTGCGTTACAAGGAGAACTAAAACAGAAATCGATGCTCGAAATGAAGACATTTTAATAAAGTATATTGTTATGCTTTCACAATGTCAAATCAAAGACTTCAACTGGATGCAATAAAACTGCCACGTGTTGGAACGGTGCCATTGTCATTCATTCGTAAAGAATGGTTTCTCTTATCTGTAAAAAAAAGGTTTATCGGTACGAGTTTGGTTTTATGTTCGCAAACTATATATTATGGCTTTGGCTTATCTTTCAGAGACAAGTTAGCAAAATATTACACTTCTGCTTACCCCATCTCACATTTTTCAAGCTTTTCACTCTGTTCTCTCCGTCTTACGTCATACTCACAATAATAAAAAAGTCTTTGTTGCATTTTTATTAGAAGGTATAAATCTATTGTGAGTCATGAGAATAATGTTTTTCTTACGGACAAAATCCAGCAGCGCATTATTCAAAGACATGCTTCATCTTAAGCTAACTTTTGGCTCCAGAGCTGGAACGACTAAAGCAATGATCATGTATGGAAATGCTGAACAATATACATCATCCATCAATGTTGCGAGTTGCGACACACGCCTATGAGCTATTATCATACTTCTTATTGTACTTTTCTATTTTCCAACTTCCGGAAAATATGGACTGTCTAATTTAAAATTTAAATATTAATGCTAAAGCAAAAATGTTTAATGTTACGAGTAAATTTTAGATGTAGCTGCACTGGAGTGTAATGTTTAAAGGGATTTTTATTAACTTTTATTTCGCTAAAAATGTGGGCAGTAGAAGAAACTTAAAGCAATTCAAAGAAATTAGTTGAACAAATAACATGTAGTGTAACGAGCACACAATAACTGTGATGTTGTGACATAAAGTACAACTACAACATGTTAAAATCAAATGATAAGCCTGATACTTAAACTGTTATTCTGTAAAAATGACTCGCGCAATTAAGCGTACAATTATTTACGTTGGTGGTCTAGCACTGATAATCCTTGTTATCGATCTTTCTGGAGTCTTTCGTCATCCTTTTGAAAGAGATTACTTTACTGAGTTTTCTTACCCTTTAGATCTCCCTAATTTTGCTTCTGTTGTTCGAAGATACAGGTAAGAATTTAAGATTGTATTTCAAATTAATGTAGCAGAAAAAAAATAATTTTATAAAAATGATTTTCTTTTCGTTATTTTTTCAGCAAAAATGAATTGACAGCTTACGATCCAATCAACTACAACTACGCTAATCTCACGTACTTAAAAACTGCAAACCAAGATTGTTCAGATACTTTTAGACTAATAATTTTAGTAAAATCCGCCCCATCAAACTTTGACAAGCGACGAGCAATCAGATTGACTTGGGGTTATCGCAAGAGATTTTCCGACGTCCCCATCAAAACCGTCTTCCTTCTTGGCGTACCTGAAAATAAGCAGAGTCCAGTGACACCCCCAACAACTTCGAAAATTTCATCTGTATCAAAAGTTTCTCTAGAAGATGCAATTAACGAAGAAAGTGCCAAATACGGAGATATTGTTCAAGCCAATTTTATTGACAGCTATTACAATAACACATACAAAACAATTATGGGAATGAGGTGGCTTGTGGAGAATTGTCAGGATTTTCGATACGCGTTTTTCTCGGATGATGACATGTACGTTTCAGTGAAGAATTTGTTGAAATTCCTTCGCCACCCTACTGATTACCCGACTTATTGGGAAACGCAAAAAAAAGTTGATAAACTTCGGGTGGAGCGACACTACCAAAGCAGGATTACAAATGATAATCGCGAAAATCCAAATGTAAACGGACTCGGCAAATTTTTCGCTGCTAAAACGCAAACCTTTATTAAATCATTGCCTCATGACAATGCAGCTTGGGATGAGAAAACAGGACAGGTGAAAGTTTGGAAAAATTCACCAGTCGATTTCGACGTCGATTTGGATGAGAAGGTATCCCTCTATGCGGGATACGTTTATTTCCTCCCACCTTATCGGCATAAATTAGGTGAGATGAGATAGCACGAAACTAGGGAATCTTTCCTATTAAACCTCATACTAATTTTTTCTTTGATGATTTGATTTTATTTCAGGGTCAAAATGGTACCTTTCATTGGACGAATATCCATTCAACTACCTTCCACCTTATGTACCTGCGGGCGCTGTTGCATTATCAAAGACAACGCTCCACGACTTGTACTACGCATCCTTGTTCACGAAACACATGCGATTTGATGACGTATTCATTGCAATTTGTGCAAAGAAAATGGGAATCGAGCCATTCCATTCCGAGTACTTTAGATTAAGTCCGAACTATCCCATCATGGACAGGGATGATATCCAATTGGAGTATCTCATTACCTGGCACGGATTTGCTCCGGAAACACTCATACGGTTTTGGAATGCACAAAAGAGCTTAGGCAATGCATGAATTGACGACAAATCGAACAAGAACAAATCCATGGGTATTGATGCTTTCCATACAAATTAAAACGCTTACATTGTAACAACCATAATGATGATGACTACGAATTTACCAAATTATTATTGATCTTCTTTTTGGGTGATAAGTATTTGTAACCTTCAAATTCAAAGTTATTGCATCGTATTATGTATTAACATTTTGTGATTATTCGTAAATTTTATATAAAATACTGATTCGTTCCTATTCTTACTCGTTTGGTTATTGACATTCAGAGTATGTACTTCGATATGTATTATTTGATTACAAAATGATTATTTGATGTTTATAGGTAATTTTTTAAAGCAATGGATGTACTTATTTTAGCTTTATATTTATTTAAAGCTATAAACCAAAGCACTGAATAAACAGAAAAGTAGGTAGATTGAGATTTCAAAGATTTTGTTTGTAATGAATAATATTTCTGAATGGAACTCATGGTTGATAATGAATAAACGTTACTACATTACTCCATGTAATCTCAAGCTTTCAGTTAATTACTACGACCTTCATATTTTGTTTGATTTCTATTTTCACTTCACAAATGATGATCTCCAACATGCGAAACCCGGAACTAATCATGGGGATTGACTAATTGGTCTGATTTTATGCTTTTGCTTTTTGCAAATAATGAAATTAAAATTGATGTTTTAACACATCGTATCTATGATGTGGTCCTCACATCATTATTACAAACAAATATGACATTTCCAGACTTCCAAGCATTAAGATAACACACTCAATTTGAGGGAATAATGGGAACCATGTCAGTTGTACTTATCTTATGAAAACATTTCGATAAAGACAATGGCAGATTTTATCTGCACAATACGAAATGTCGAGAAAAATGTTCGTGCAAAATAACACATCGCTCATTTTCCAGCAATTTCATTTCTTCTCTCATTCGTATCAGGACCAAGAATACAAAGTTTTTGAATTAAATCGTCATCGACCTTTGCGAGCTCCTTCACAATAGGATATCTGAGCCTCCACATTAAATTATATCGCCACCGGAATATGAAGAATTTTGTAAGTGTTGGTACAACAATTTACAATGGCTAAAAAGGATTTTTATAATATTTTTCAATGGTTGAAACAGCCAGAATTTTCGAGTACTACGCATTTAGGCAAGAATGGAAGGAGACCTTCAGGGAGTAAAGCATGGCCATGGCATACATCTTCCCTGGCCTTATCCATGCTATTCTTCTTATCCATTATTTCCGCATTGTTAATGCTCA
>JAHZMX010002210.1:0-10712 GCA_027743895.1 Seira musarum | reverse complement strand
CTAATGTTTCTAAAATGGCTACAGGGCAAAGGGAGACCAGGATATACGAACAAACCATGCATGCCTACTGTTAAATATTGTTCGTTCAAAGTAGTACAGTGGTAGTGATTGAAATGATGAAATAGAAAAAAAATTGTTGTTAGTGTGGCAAAGCAATAATGAGAACCGTACACTGCATAGGGAGAGGACGACACAAAAAGCCAAATTGGTGTAAGTAATGACTTGATGAGTTATGTTTTTGTGCCCTGATTCATCGAAACCATCATCATTATTATCACTCCACTCCACTACCACCTAGCATCCCTAGAAGTACACAAACTTCAGGATTTTGAAGGATCTATCCCATTATCATTGTGGTTCTCATACTGATCGTGATCATTGCATGGCTTCTTCTCATTTCAGGAAAAAAAATCAAAGGGAGATGCTGACTACATGGAAATAATCATTTATGGCGATGCTTCCATATAACATGTACCCTATTTTCAGGTTTGAGGAATGCGAGAATAGTAAGCTCCAGTCATAGGATTCTTTGAAAAGAAAATTACACTTGCGAGCAGTTTGCCTGAGAAGGGCTCGTTTTAGTTGAAGTTGCAGGGAGCCTTGCCATTACCATGCATGCCTTGAAATAAAAGTAGGCTACAAAATAAAACTTTTCAATTGCAGGTACTCCCCAGTACGAATTTAATGTCTGGTTGAATAAAGCACATACCAAAGGTAGGGAAGAATAAAAAGTTCAAGAAAAAAAATTATCTTTAGTGGGAAGGCTTGTCCGAGAATTTTTGTAAACATCATTCGATATAACGATGATGATGAGGATGAGGATGATTGAAGATGATACGAGGAATAAGCTCCAGAAGAAGACCAGGCCAGGTGCTACAGCTGGTTTCACAGGAATGACTCGTTTTTAAATACTTCGAAGAACATATAATACTGAAAAAGTGGGAGAAGAAGGGTACTGGGCACTGGAATGTTTGGAGCAGAATACAAGTACATACATATTGCTCAAGGCTACAAGCTTAAAATATGTATTATGCTGCTGTGTAATGGCTTTAGAATGAGATTTTTGGGAAGGATTTAAGTTGGTAGCAGAAAGGGAATCGAGGAATGCCTTTGTAAATGGGCACCAAGGGAAGAGGGTGGATAAAAAACGTATTTTTCTTTGAAGGAACTGAGCTCAACCCAACAGCACACGGCACACATGCCTACATCCTTCTTCAGAGGAAAGATTCTACTCTCTGTTCAGAGAGTCATCATCATCAATATTTTTGGGGGTGCGGGTGAGAAGGGAGCCATACGTACGTACAACTACATACGTCCTTCAGAAAAATGCTTAAATAAATGCTAGTCTTGTCAAAAGAGAAAAATGCTTTTATGCATGCAAACTTGGGCATTCCTTTGCTCCCGAACCTTTTTTATGGATGAGGATAGAGTCCAAAGAAATATTTTGAGTAATTGCACTATACGAACTTTGTAAAAGATGGGGTGAAAATAAATTGCACCTAAGATCATCGAACATTCCACAGGGTTTTCATGCTATCATTACATGAACACAAATGTGTTATTACGCGATTACAAAATTATCTGTGTGCATAACCTTTTGCTTTGGATTCATCTCGTGTCCTGTTTTATGAAAAACATTTGTCATTTATTATACAAAAAGACAAAATTCTAGATTTACTCTTTACACTTTGTTCTCTTTGACTATGCTAGAGGCAACATTTATGATTTAGGTATCTACCTATATGCATTCAATAAGCAATAAGTTCGACAACACCATTTCTACAACTGAGGTGTATATAAATATAAAGAGTTGAAAAGAAAAAAATCTAAATGAACTCTGCTTCGTAGTACTCCAAGCTCTAAATCAAGAAATGGGAGAAGAACAAAGCAACCGATTACCTTTTGGGTGATTCTTTCAAAGGAAAAACAAAATTCTTCCGACATTCATTTCGAAGCATTTACATACTTAAATATGATGTGAGCAAGGCTATAAACGTACCGCGCAGCCTGATTTACGCATGTTTTCAAAAGAAAAACTCTAATTTTCATTTTTGACTACGTACATACTTTCATAGAGGAAAAGGACGGATGGTATTTTGGTGTTAGGTTTCAGAAAAAAAAAGATTTTCAGTCATAAAGACAGACGTTTGGTTGGTAGTTTAGTTGATAGGAAATGCTACGCTTATGCATTCCTCAATGCAATGAAGAGGAGCAAATGATGACGGATTTTTTCGTCCATCTTATGCCTTTACGGTAGGTAATCAAAAAGATTAGACCACCGTTGTGCAGCCGGAAAAAAGCTGTTGAAAGCTAAAGAAAATTGTATTGTAAGCTGGTATTTGGGTAATTTATTTATTACTACGAGCTGGGTGGCTTCAATATAAGTAAACCAGAAGATCGTTAAGCAGACTTTAGCATACAGCTTAGCACGGCAGCCGCCAACAAAGATTTTTTTTGTTGAATCAAGCCCAACGACAAACACCCCCAAAAACTGTTTTGAGACAAATAACTTGTGACTCATCCTTTTCTTAAAGTCTTTTGGCGAAAAGCAGAAAGAGGCAAAAGCAAACAGAAAATGTGAGGTGCAATATGCATGGACTATTTTACAAGCGGATATCCTGGCAATTAAAAAGACACTTACGCCCACAGGTCCAGAGGAGTGATGATTGTTATGGTGGTGATGAGACGACGAAGAACTTGAAGATGATGATGTAGACTTCCCTTCTTTGGGGAAGTACTTGGATAATTTTTCATCTAGATCGACAAACACCCAGTCCGAACCTGTAAAGCAGCAAACATGATTTTGTTAAATTGGCTGACAAAAAAAAATTAAGTAATTCTTTATAACATATTTAACCTAAATTTGAGATTATCTTTTTAAAGTAAAAACTCGGGAGAGAAAGGTCAAGAAATTTTTTTATTATCGTTACATATTCATCGCTCGTCTCTTTCAATCTGCATAATTCTAGTTCAGTTAGTATTATTACACCGTCACCCTCATCATCACATCACCGACCGAGTGATCGTCTCTTCTCTTTTGGCGTCGAATCTCAGTTTCCTTTGTCGACGTCTGTTCATACAGGACTAGCCATTATCATGTTGTTTATACTACTGATTTTACATGTTATTTCATACTCATCATGTTGACCATCACCATCATCAATTTAATTTCATGTAATGTTGTTTATACACACCCGATTCATATTTTTTCAGGAACCGCATACCTACCTAATCTGTGGGGATGATATCGTACCTACTTTGCCGACTGCCAATGTCTGCTTTCGTTTTACCTCAACCACTAAACAGCTTTGATTACATGTTATTATTACCTATTGCAAGAGCTTATTTTTTCATATTCACGTTTCTTCCAAAGAACCAGTCTCGTTTTTTCAAAAAAATTATATTGGCCATCACAGAAGATATGTATCCCAATTCCAAGCTATTTTTCGGGAGAAAGAAGAATTTATTCAGATATAAGTACGCAAACATACAATATCAAAGCAATCAAAACGATCAAGTTGTTCGTTCCTTGATTTTTTTCGATGTTCATGATCAACGTCTTCTTGACCAGGCTAGGCTTGGTCAAACGAGAGATAAAAATTGTGGGGAACAACAAAATCAAAAATATACGTGAAAAGTACATTACACTGTTTCGGACAGGTTTTCCTTATAGTTTTCACTTAAAAATCATCTTGATTCCCTAATAAAGCTGACGGTATTGTTGGAATTTTTTGGTGAGTTATTAGACGAAATGTTTTTACATTCTCGCAACTCTCAAGTTCAAATAAATGAAGGAAGAAGAGAGAAAATTTGTTATTTGACACGAATGATTTCTTATTGGTCATGAGCCAATTACGGCAATAGGCGTCTTGTACCCAAAATAAATATGCGTGATCACAATATTTGCTGCTAAAATCAAATTATTATTAATTTGATTCAAGAAGCTGACTACAACAGCATCTCGTGCTTGGCTCATCTTCTCATCACTATCTTTCCGTCGTGAGCATGTCATGATCTGAAACTGTAATCTGTTAACAATTTTGTCCATCTTTAGAAGAAAAGTCAGAGATTCAAGTTGATAATAAATCCGATAATAGTTGATTCTTCGTGTCATGCCAAACCATCATTGTTAATTTTTATAGGTCTCCTTCAACAACTTTAAAGATTGAAGCAGCTGAAATTCGTCGGGCAAATACTCCTCATTTCCCTAAACAAATATTTAAAATAGCATGCCCCTTAAAAATATTTAGTCATGTCATGGCCCTAACTAAATAATCTATCAGATCTTAAAAGATTCTTCAGATTTAATTTTATCATCGTTTGAAGAAAACCGAAGAGATTAGATTATAATTGCCCATTAACCACTGGTTTATACTTATCCACATAAAATAAATTAGCTTTTTTTCTGGTGGTGACCACAATTATTCTAACTTCTACAGCAAAGACCTAACTGTACTTGTTTAACAATCTCAGAGAGAGTTTAGTACACAAATAAATGAGGATCTAAACAAGTTGGATTTCGATACAGTGAGACATAGTAAGAAGTACGCAGCAGAAACTTTGATCAATTTATCGTTATGTAACTTGAGGAATTGAGGAACATGTAGGTATTCAAATTTATCTAAAAGTAATCTCAAAGCTAAAGTCAATGCTGATGATACATAAAAATATTATCAAGTACCTATGCGCATACTGCTACCTGGTCAAACAATAATTCCCTATGATTATGATTACCATACTCTTATCCTTATCCGTATTTCAGATCTAATCAATAATATGCAAAAGAAGCGACCAAGTGTGTTTTTTATCTTGTCATGCGTTCATTGAAAGAACAACCCCTTCTAAAAATCAACCAAATCATAATTGTAGGAGTGAGCTTCTGGAATTGGAATAATACCAATTTTGACTTAGTTAAATATGCATAAAAAAGGGAAAAATCTGTTTTGGTGTAATGATCACTGTTGATAAATAAGATGATAGTGATCCATACACGAAACATGCCACTTAGGAAGCTGATGCATGTACGTATGTATGCTCTTCATATATGACATTATTACATTAATAATTCTGAAAGAAGTCAAGGGAATCGACATGAACATAGACTATGAACTACACACACCTTTGATTAGCGAAATAAATCAAGGTAACAACAACTAACCTTACGAATTTTCCACATACTTTAAGCATCTTTCTCAGGTTCTTTTTTATCTGTGTAACAGAATCTCAATTTTTAAAATGGAGTTTGAATTAATCTTCAAGTAAAATATAGGAGGAGTCGTTTATTCAGTTTTCCCATTTTTGGTCTGCCCACAACACAACTACCGACCGACCGATTATCTACTTTGCTTGACTCGAGAAAAAATTCATGAAATTTATTACATTTTACCTTCGGAGATTATTATACAGTAGCCTTTTCTAGGCTTCGAGAATAATAATTTCTTTCAGATTGGAAATCGCGTTTTTTAATTAATTTGACTGACTGACTTCTTTCCCTATTCGTACTAACTATACCACTTGGTTTTGTACTTTTTAATTCTTTTTGGGGAGATTCAACAAGACCTGCTCTGCCTTGAGCGAAGTAGCCTTACCCACATAAAAAAGTGACGTAATATATGCGATACAAATACAAATGGTGATTTGTTTCATTTAACGATGAAGACTTGGCATCACCAAATTACTTTATGAGGAAATCCTTATAGCATACCAGCTTATGCTGTATAGTTAACATTTGTAACACGAATCAAGTGAGATCAGAGTTACAGTCAAGTGAACTCCTAAAAATCTTGGTGATTGGTAAAAAATGGAAATGACCGATCAGGCAAAAACAAACCGACTGACCACCATTCATCATTTAATGAATCGAATGAACAAAAATCAAAGTTGTGTGGTTTTCTTGATTAGTTGACATATTGAAAGAGTAACGAGGAAGACAGGAACTTGATTTTTTTCACCATTCCCGGTCTTGGCAACTCTGAATCTGAACAAGTTTTTATTGCAAAAAAAAAAAACGACCAAGAAGTACAGTTTGAACGTAACAAATTCCTAATTTTAGGAAAAGCAAAGAAGTACAAGAATGAAATGAATAAATAGGTACAAACCTGTTGCCTTTACTGCGAGTCCGAAAATTTGGGGGTGGACGACTCCGCGCGCGACCAGCTCCCCCTCCACTCGATTCCAAATTGCGCTGCATGTTGTCTTCCCCTGTAAGTAAATTATCAATTCACACCTTGAAAATTAATTGTCCTTTCACATTCCAAGAAGATTTTCTATGCTTTAGACTTTAATCACTCGCATAATAATAATAAATATCCGTGGTCATACAGAAATACGAGCTTTGTGTATGTTGAAGACATTTACATTAAACAATGTCAGGATTAGTATGTACATTATGTACCTAGCAGACTAAATTTTCATTTTGTATTTTTACAGGTAACGAAAATTTCATGCCCATCAAATATGTTAACCAAGTTTGATTGCATTTTGGCTACAGATTCGGCTAGACAGGTGTCGGACGTCGGTTGTCGCTGCAAAATCTTTGAAAAAATGTGAACTTATTGGCTCTTTTCCCACAAATATTGTTATTTTTTTACATTTTTTACTCGGCCAGGTCTGGTCTGTGTAATGCTTAAAATTTTTACGTGCTTAATAGAGTGTCAGTAATCAGTAATGTACATAAAGTAGTAATGTAAGTTTTTTATCTACAAAAATTTTCATTGAAACCCCAACAAGTTGCTGGCTAGCTTGCACACTTCATCTGACTATCACATTTAATATGCATAAATATTCTTGACAACATCAAAGAGAATCTGTGAAATGGTACAAACGCCATACAAATCCTATTATTCTGAAAACGAAGGGGATTTTAAAAGTGTGAAGATTTTTTTCACCTACTACTTAATTTTTTCAAATAAGACCCGGCGCTAGAGAAAAAAAAATGCATTACAAACGCCATACAAATCCTATTATTCTGAAAACGAAGGGGATTTTAAAAGTGTGAAGATTTTTTTCACCTACTACTTAATTTTTTCAAATAAGACCCGGCGCTAGAGAAAAAAAATGCATTCAACAACGCAAACAACAATAACTTCAATTTACTCTACAAAGATGTATTAATCTCTGCATATATGGAAATGACTGGGTGATTCATGCAAAATCATCTGCATTTTCGCATTCCAACACACCAAATTTGTCTTTTAGGGAGAGAGTTCGTTTGCATTAACTAACTCTTGTTGTTGCTGAAAGGCATGGCTCGATTGCTCACGTATGTGCTTGCGGTGTGGCGAGGAATGTATGAACATTTTTCCAGTTTATTACCCATCATCATCACTCACGTCATCCGTGGCTGGAGAAAAACGCAATTTAATATTGCCTTTCATAGAAGCGTTTACCAAAAAAGACTTGGAAATATGTAATACATTATCCGTTTGCGTAACTCTTTCAAAAGAATTTCTTACATTTTTTTACCTCCTCTTCTCATTCATCTGCTCATGGCAGTCAAGTCGAAAGGAATCTATGAATGTTATTAAGTTGAAGAAAAAAAAGACGGTTTATTTCATGTTGAGATTTTTTTGTTCAAAATTCAACAGGTCCTGAAGCTAAACCGCGAAAATATGTTTGTCCGTTGAATATGATCATATTTTGTCCATGTTTGTACATAGAGCATTTAGGTTTGACTCTACATTTTTCTAATTCATTTCTTTCGAGATTGAATGCTATGGAATGTGGCAATATGCGCATGAATTACAATATTATGTTCCTTTGCTATTTTAATTCATATTCTTGCTTCCCTTTGTCATAAATATTATCTATCTTGGCATTCCACAGCAAAAGGCGAAAAAAAGATTACTATCGTCATGAATTCTGCATGAACTCGCCCCGCTTCAAGGTTAAAATCTCGAGGTAAGCAAGCAGGCATTTTTGTAAGTGATACCGTACAGCAATAATGATATTTTGAACATATGTACATGCCCCAAAACATTTTGTCGAAGATGCTACTTTCAAGATAATTTCCCTCGTATGTACATACTTGCTTTCCTCCATTTCACAACAATGTCAGATTGTATTAAATTTGAGAATTTTTATGTGAGCATCTTTAATTTTTTTGGTATTTTCTCGCAGTAAAAAAACTTGCCGTTTACTTCATCCAATCTTTTTTGCTCTTTTCATTGTTGAAAAATCATAAACAGTAAATAACAATCATAACAGTAATAATGGTATTAGGATAATGGCAAATCGTGCTATATCATGCGGTGGTCGTCGCTTGGATTTTCATTCAGCACTTTTGTTCACACAAAAAAGATCATGCAGTGTCGTGTCGTGAAAAAATGTGGAAATTGTCTTCTTCCTCATGAAAATTATTGGCTTTGAATAATGCCAGCTTTTGTTTCTCTCTCCACATTCCTTTCTGAATTTTTACTGGTGACTGGCTACAAGGTAGCAATTCTCATTAGAAATGAATCTTGTGAAAATTCCATTTAAATTCCATGTATCCCAGTAAAACAAGAAGCTTCCGGGGGAAATGGGAATCGTGACAGGAATCTTGTGACTTTAGTAATTATAAATGAATTAATTTAAGTTCTTTATGCCTCGGCCTAACATCAAGTGCACATTACAAGGCCCACCTTCGTAATTATAAAAAAATATTGCATGCAGATCCATTCTAAGCTACATAATATTCATGTGAATATTCATTTTCTTGTTATCTTTGTGATAAAAATAACTCACAATATTCATAGCACATTCATACAAGAGCTGATTTAATTACACTCATTAGTCTGAATTGTTCTTCTTCAGTTCATCATGTCGAAGATCGATAGAAAAACTACGAGAGATAAAAACCACGCGTTTTAAAAAGTTGCACCTAAAGAGAAATATCCACGTAAATGTAAATCACAACTTAGAATGAAAGTATAAGCATCAATCAAGCCAACAGTGTAGCTGCTGGAACAAAATAAATTGCTTTTATATTGCTGTGGAGGAGGATCAGACATTGAATGAGGAACTCATTGCACTTTTAAAAAAATGGAATGCATTCCTATCTCATTTACATTCCTTTGAGTAATAACTGATCGAGATCATAATGCACGTGCATGCATTTTTGACTTCTATCAAACAGACAGCATAAGCATTCGAGTTGCTTCATAAAATTCATCTACGCAAGCCCTACACATTTAAAATTTTAGTTTTAAATTCTTGTCGATTGTAAATTGGCTTACCTCAATAGAGATGCGAATAGTCTCTCCAGTTAGGAGCTCAACGGTCACACAACGCTGGTTGACTCCCGCATTCGCATTCAACCCGTCAACAGTCCCGCTTCGCATAATGATCCGATGGCCCCATTATTCGACTCTGTAAAAACACGAAAATCAAAAAAAAAAAAATCACAATAAATTCTAAACCAATCTTGCTTTAAAATATCACGAAAGCAAATTAGCAATTTCGTGAGATGTTTTGAGTCAGGATCATAAAGCATCATTTATCTCAAAACATTCCGCGCACAGGCCAACCCATCCATTTTCTATCGTGTCACAATTTATTTTTCCCCAATCATGTGTTTCATTCCTTAGAAAATAGAATGATAAATTGTTTTAAAGATCAAATCAAAAAAAGTTTTTTCTATCATCAACATACCACTAGGAACTACCATCACACCACACCAGGCACAAGTTAAAGGAACTTGTTGATCAGTATCTCTCATCACGCCGCGACTTACAACATAAAGGTCAACGCTTGTGAAATTCCTTACAATGATTTATCACGATCACAGGCTCAGAGAATCAATGAAAATTCCTTTGCATATGCATGAATACCTAAATTATTCCAAAGTCAAATCTCTTGAATGCGGTAGAATGAAATATAGATTTATAAAATGTCATCATCATCCATTCCCTCTATTAAATTCTGAAAAGCACGAAATCACGTTCAGCGCAATGATTCTTTCTTCCGGAAAAGAAATATTTGTAGCGGATCATCAATCACGTTAATAATTATCGATGAGGATGATACAAAAGTTGAACGCACTAATGGAAAATACCTGCAAGCAAAGGGAACTACTAAAAGTACAACAAATGATATGCATAGACAGATGCAAATACTTCATGCATGGATTGAATTGATTCTTTTCTGAATTAATTTTGATTGCGTAAGAAATGCTAAATATTTCTTAATCTCTTATTTTAACACGGTATTATCGCACGTAATTTACACATAAAACATTAAGCACAAACGCAGCCATATGCCTTTAGCTTTAGCGCGCTCCTATTTTTTTCTTTTAAAAGGAAAATAATGTCCTTCTCCTTTAACCCCTTTAATACGTTGTTATAAATGACACTGATAAGATTTTTATGACATGTCAAATAGCGTAAAAACAACTCCACCAACGAGCGAACGTCACATCATCGGGTCGGAAGGCTGCTTTAATGTAATCCTTCCTAATAATGGGTGCATATGATATTGCAGCAACATAACCATTTAAAATGCAAACAGATATGAGAGACTAGATAGCACATTAACTTAAAATTTAATGCCTTTCTTCAAATTTTTTCATTGAACAATGCAAATGCAACAACAAAACAACGCTACATTTAAAGTATTTTTTTTTGCCTAGCCCCCATCAAAATATTTTCTTATTTACGATTCAAGCATTTCGTTTCAATCAACTCATGAAAAAAAGCTTTTAGAAGTGTGGATTGTGGATTAACGAATGATTTTTA